>JACXGM010007804.1:0-30013 GCA_016801145.1 Umbra pygmaea | reverse complement strand
CCCATCGCACAGACCCGTCTCATGCCTACCCACCACCTTTAGAGATGAGTTCAACCCTGTGTGCCCTAACCTCAACCTACACCACATCACCTCTTCTCTCCTACACCGCATAGTCACTGCCTCTACCCGTACCGTCCGCTGCACCTCATAGTACCCTCTCCCCTTCCTGCTACCATCCCACTTTCCCTGCCACCGGTCCTGCTGTTCATTTGGTTTGAATCTGTGAGATAACCACGCCCCATTAATTTGAATATAACAAATGGATATTATGAAATGTGCCATTATGAAATAAGAGTGCATTGAAATAAATAAATGTGGAATTATGAAATATAAGTCCACTGAAATAATATTTAAAAGCATTTATATATTTCCATACTTCTATATTTCCTTTTGCAGAATCCCTAGATGATTCTATTGATTTTGTGTTCAAGCACCGGGACATGATGCTTAAAAAAGTAAGTACAAATTCTTACTGTTGCATTTTTAGATATAAAAACACAGGAAAGCCAGTCATTTTGCAGCTACTGTTAACATTTCCTTAGAAACAGGCTCTAACTTTACCATTGAATGTCTTGAAGGCATGCTTTTAATAACGATATGAGTTTTATTCACGTGTTGTCCCACAACCTTGTAACTTTACAGGGGATATATGAAATCTTCATCAAACTGTGGATTTTAGACAACACCCAAACTGTGGAAAACATTTCAGGCTCAGCCAACATCACAATTGATATAAAGTAGGAAAAGCATCTGAGTGGAACATGACATACTCAAGACAATGGATAATAATAACTTGCATGCTATTCTTTATGTGTAAAAGCGATATTAACTAATTAATATTTTTGTTAAATATATTTGACATTGCGAACATGCTTGGGAGGAAATTGGTTTTTAAAACCACTAGGGTGCACTCTAAGTCTGGTAAAAAGTAGCATAGAGTAAACAAGATGGAATAAAAAGGTCTTATGCAGTATGTACTGTAGCTATGAAAGTTTAACAACAACCTCCACAATGCTTTTGCAAATGCTTTGGCAGTAGAACTACAGGGGCAAACCTCTGATCAAAAACATAAACACAAAGGCCATATTAGCATTTTGTTAAAGTACAGATTTGCCAGTATGGTTTTGGAACAGAGTCCTATGGACAGATGAGATGATTTAAATTAAGTATTAGCTGCAGATCGTTTTGTTTGATGACAGAGACATTCAACTTATTTGTAGTGGCTGGGCTAGGCATTCACTGGCTATGGATTCTCTTGCAGGTGAATGTATATGTAACGGTATGACGTACTTAGCTGGGGCCATCCAAAAATGTGGACTATATTTATATGCATGTGGGCTTTGGCTGTGAGGGACCTGACAGCCTACTGGGTTTGAACTGACAGCAGACAGCCAGTTGGTGGGTGGCTGTGATGTTGTGCTGCTGACAGGGCTGAGCAGGTGCCACCGGGTAGACCAGATGACCTCGGAGCTTTAACCCCAGGGTCTATCCATCTGGGAGGGGGGATGACATGAGTGGCAGGGTGGGTGGGTGGAGGTCCAGGTGGGGACAGAGTAAGCAGGGTTAATTAAGGCGCCTGCCTGGGCCTCAGTATGTGACCTAAGTGGAAAGGTACAGCAGAACCTGGGCTTACAACGGAGAAGAAACAACGTTCCTACAACTGCCGTGTGTTTTTCTTGAAGTTGAGATTGTAACTGGCTTGTGACATTTATGTAACTTGATATCATTTTAATACGATTTAAATTTACTGTATATATTTTTTTTAAATAAATGAACATTGACAATATAAAATGAGTGTCGCGTCCTGCATAAGAAGTGATGATCAGTGAAGTGTGTGTGTGTGTGTTTTGATTTAACAGATTGTATTAGTAGGATAGTAATATTTAAATAACACATAAATGCCCATTAAGACCGTTTTGCCAGTCCCCATGAGGACAGAGCCAATTTCTGGCTTAGGGTTTATGTTTTAGGGCCAGGGTTACAATTAGGTTTAGGGTTACAATTTAGGGTACTTTCAGGTTCCGGCATTATAGGTAAGGTTTAGCGTGGAGTTTAGGCATTAGCGGAAGGTTCATTTTAGGCCTAAACGTTAGGCTATTGAGGTTAGGGTAAGGTTAAGGTTAGGATTAAGGCTATGGTTAGGGTTAACGTTAGGTAACATGGATTTTTATGTTTTCTGGTCCCCACTAGGTTAGCTGTACACAAGTCTGTGTGTTTGTGTGTGTGGTTGGAGAGGTTAGCGATTTGACACTAATGTTCACATGCCAGCAATACGCCTGAGGCCAATGCAGTTTGACCTTGGCTATTCTCACAAAAATATATCTGAAATACTGGGCATGTACTCTGTTTAACACCCCTTGTTGGTTGCCATTGCATCTGAGAATTTGGAGCGGTTCTATATTAACCCCCATAGTCTCTGTACTCATGTTTTTTGTACTCACCTAGTGGAACTGGCGTTGTGGGACAGATGTGAGTATGAGGACGATAGTTGTATTTTGAAATCATTGTTTAGTCTAAAATCATAATCAATTAACAAACTCCAAAATAGCCCATAGAATGCTCAGTCATGTTATTAATATACTTACACAGCCTTGGTTGGCTGTCAGGCTATCCTGTAACTCACCTACTCAGGTGAACAGTCATTGGTCTAATTACAGTATAGAGTCACCTATTTAGAGATGTTGGCCAGGTTTTGGAATGACCACGATGTTAGTGTCTTTAATCTTGATGTTTTGTATGTGCAACAATAGGAGAGTGCCTCTGACAATCCCCAGAAATAAGCACTACAAACAAGCAAAACAATTCTGTGAAATCAAGACACATTTAATAGCATTTGGGAATATGGGTCTACACTACGGTTAAAGATTGAACAACATTTTCTTTTGACACTGCAGTAGCTGCAAGTGATGTATGTGGGGAACGTTTTGCACGTTACCATGGAAGGTGATTGTCAAGAATTTGCATTTTTGCCTGTTTACACTATAATAAAATCCATAACCTTCACAAATGTTGCTGTAAGTCTTCTTAATTTCAGTGAAACTAGTGTAGTGTATCAAAGTCTACACTACCATGACAAGAATTAACATTTTTGTCTTAATTGCAAACATAGATTTTGACAACTACCTGAACTGGATAGACAATAAATACCTGCTGTGTGAATTTAAAAACACAAAGTGACAGAGGACACAGTGGAGCTTTCAAGAATGCCAAGCCCCATTGACCAAACTCTCTAAAAATGACCCTGTCATATATGTAACATAGACTATTATAATCAGATTATATGTGTGTCATTCTAATGCACATAAAAAGGTTCAACCAACCTAAACATGCCAAGATTTGTGTATTTCATTTTTTTTCTAAACAGCTCAGGCCCAGTTTAGATAGGACGAGAAAAGTCAATTTTACTAACATGTTTAGAACTTTAGTTTGCTTAGTGTTATTATGTCTTATTTCGTCAGATGGATTGTATTCTGCATTTGGCAATATCTTTAGTTTAGTGCTGTAACATGACATTCCATTATTTAGAGAAGTGCACTAAAACACAGTGTAAAAGACAAGCAGCAATCAAGCTAACTACGGTACTAAAAGCAGCTAGCAATTTTTTCTTTGCGAAGCAAACCTTTTGTGCTTATTTATCTGTCACGTCTTGCACCCTGTTACAAATGAATGTGACACTGGTATGCTGATTCTGGCAAATGCACATACCTTTTGTCAGCCATTCCTGTGCAACACAAAATATTCTAAAACCGTTAAAAGTTATGAAATGGGATTTACACAAAGAAGTATAATCCTTTTCACCATTTTAGAGTTATTTCATCCCTTATAGTGTGAAACATATACTGACACAGTATATACTATTTGGCCAAATGTATGTGAACACCTGCCCATCTCACCCTTATGAGCTTGATAAAAATCCCAATCCAAAACCATGGGGATTTATGAAGATATGCCGCTCCTCCTTTGCAGCTATAACAGCAGCCAAACTCCTGGCTTTTCACAAGAGTTTGGAGTATTTCTTTATGAATTTGTGCAAATTCAGCCAAAAGAGCATTTGTGAGGTCTGTGACTGATGTAGGATGGAAGGCTTGGCTCGCAATTGCCATTCCAATTCATCCCAATGGTGTTCAATTGAGTTGAGGTCAGGGCTCTGTGCAGGCCACTTGTGTACCTCCACACCAAACTCGTCAAACAACAAAGTGTTGATGGACCTCACTTAATGTACAGAAGCATCAAATTGACTAAAATGTCTTTGTATCCTGTATAATTTAGATGACCCTTCACCAGATCTAAGGGTCCTATCCCAAACCATGATAGCAAGCCCCAGAACATTATGCCTCCTCCACCATTAATAGGGGTGTCCACATACTTTTGGCCATATAGTGTATATAAAAAACTAGAAAATGCTTGGCTGCACTGGTCCTTTAACAGATTGCTGGATGGGAAGGCTTTACAACTTTAGAATGTATTCTCTGAAAATTTTCTCCCTCGAAGAATATATAAGGCAAAGTCTTTCTCTGACAGGTCAATGGATGCAAAAAATATTATAGGATTTCTAAAGGGTTTTTATTGAAGAATATTATTATAAATCTATAACTGAAAACTTTACAAATCGTTTGGTAGATCTGGAGTTATGATAGAGATTGTAAAGGAATATTGTTGGAGAAATAGATATCATAGAGTAATATATTGTCCTATAGTGAGCTTATAGTACTGCATGGTATTCATTATGCTTTAATATTCCTATTAGATTCAAATACTTTAATATTCCTATTAGATTCAAATACTTTAATATTCCTATTAGATTCAAATACTTTAATATTCCTAGTAGATTCAAATACATTCATTCCTATGAGTCTGACTTAGAATAGACCAAAAGTTTTTCAGGGATCGTTGTTCCATGATATGAGCAGAGTACATACGCAACAAGATCCAGACCACTTCTAGTGCGTTCAAATGTGACCCTCTGCCAGCAACAGCTGTTGGGACACTATTTTGGTCTCAGGATACCCATAGCAGTCCCTCTGACACAGGGGACCGTAAGGGGGCTAGACTGGTCCTAATAAAATAGTATGCCTGCTGCTAAGGCAGATTAACTTAAGCAATACACCCCATCCGTTCACTACCAAAGTTCAAATGTTAAATAATTTGAAGAATTAAAGGTGTTAGAACAACAGACTGCTATGTAAAACGTTACATCAGGGTTAGCATATACACAGTTGGATATCTTTGCTGATTGCCACCAACAACATGTAGATCTAAAGTCTAAGTTAGCCTTGTGATTAAGGCAACTGACAGGTGTCAGAATAGTCCCTGGTTTTAGTTCCCCAGTGAAAGCGATGTCATTTTTTCTGTGGACGAGACCCTTATTGCGCTTAATTCAACTTAATCAACTTGCCTAGTTAAATAAACTTTTTTTTCTAAATCAGACACTTACCTTTACTGATTGAAAGTCTGATTAAGAACAGATTGCTGCCGCTATGCACCCAAGATCACAGAGACAAAAACAAAAATGTAAACTCGCTTTTAATTCTTACTAAGGGAGACCACTACCCAAAAGTACATTGAAGTCGTTGTGGTCACATTTTTATTCCAGTATAGCGTAATGTTGTTTGTTTGGTGAGTTTCAAAATGATTAAAATTATATTAAAATCACCAAATGAAAATATCTATCAAATAGTGAAACATTCTCCAAAGTTTTACAGGCTAGTTTCCAAAATACATTTTAAGAAGATTTTTCAAAAATACCAAAATGCTTTGTAGGAAGGCCTAGAAATTGTATATGATGTGATTTGACATAATATCATACATAGAAAATACTGATATTTTCACTAAATGGTAATAACAGTTATTTCAGGAAAATGGTTGGAGCATCAGGTACAATTAGTAAAAAATTGCCTTATACATAGCTGTGCAAATATATTTCAGACAAGAAAAATAAATTACTTAATCATTATTGTGATTCAATCGACTTTAACCTTCGCCTGTGCTCTTTAACTCTCTGCTCTGTTCTTTATTACTGTACATTCAGAGTATTATTAAACATATCTGTAGCCATTTTCCCTCGTGATGCTTTCTTCTCAACTCACTAACGCTCTGTGGCAGTCATTCTGACCAAAACCTCTGTCTAACATCCTGATTTCACTGCCCTGGTATCCAGCTGACACATACTTCACTTCGTTCTTATACTATACACTGCATTGTGGCTATGAAACTGTTACCAGAGCCATTGATCATGACAACTAACAGTAAACAAAAATAGACACTTTCATGAATATAATACATTTCATTTTAACTGGGCAATATTTATTTAAAAATAAAAATCTGCATGCTTGCTCACTAACTATATTGTATATATATAGTTTTTTCAGTGGATTGAAAGAGTATTTAGCCCCTTGAATGTTTTCCAATTCCATTGTATAACAGTGTGATTGAAATGTATTTTATTGCTAATTGTTTGTGATAAATCTAAAGAAAAGAAAAACTCAATATACAAAAAGGTTACATAACTTTGCGTCTCCTGAGTTGTGTAGTGGTAAAGTCACTAACTTGCAGTTTAGCTGGTAGCAGCATACCTACGGTGCCCTGTGGTCCATTAAGGGTGGGGCAATATGGCTCATCACCAGTCATACTTGGTGGAGTGGATGTCAAGCAGGGCTGGATTGCCTTGCCGTGCTCTAGTGACTCCTTGTGGCA
Source organism: Umbra pygmaea (assembly GCA_016801145.1). Lineage (NCBI taxonomy): Eukaryota > Metazoa > Chordata > Actinopteri > Esociformes > Umbridae > Umbra > Umbra pygmaea. Next base: position 23,320 of record JACXGM010007804.1, on the reverse strand, counting down.
GGTGATGTATCTGCAAGCTAAATGGTGGTTATTCTCAGAGAATGTGCTTTCCTTCATGTACCGTACATATACTGCCAGGTTACATTTCCTGGTTACACGGGCAATGCCATAAGGGCAGAACTGCTTGGCACAATGTGTTTCAAGGGACAAAACTGAAGTTTCAGCTGTCCTGAACTCGATGGGAGATTTGCTTTGATGAAGTGAGGGCATGATTGTGAATTATACATTTCCATAGTAGGGAGTGAAGTAAAAAATATGAGAATAAAATGCAAACTCTAGAAAAGAAATACTACTCTAGAAATGTTTACAAATGTATAAAAACAAATTCTAACTATAATATACTTCTTGCATAAGTTTTAACCCTCTTTGTGAAGGCAAGCCTAAATTTGTGTAGTATTGGGTAAACAAATCAATTGTACTGCATTGATGCATTCTGTGTAGAATGTAGGGATTTATATAATATTTAAATGACAACCCCTTCCTCTGATGATACTACTATATAATATATAAAAGGTCTCTAAAATCAAGTAAAGGTTCAGCTTTTTGCCGTTTTGCTGGCCTCAATAAATAGGGTTTTGATTGGTAGAGAGGGGTATATCACATCTGATATTAAGTATGTATTTAAACATGGTCAATGTAAAACTGATTATGTGGATTATGTATTAAACCACCCAGACACAATCACATAGTCGTCCTTCTGACAGAATGACAGGATGGAAACAATCTAATGTCAACATGAGGCCAAGTTCAATTTGAAATGATGTGATGTGAGAAAACTGAGTATAGATCAACTACATTTTACTGACTTCACAATAACGTCCTAAACAAAAGAGTGAACGTAGAATAAAAAAATGTAAAACATGCATTCTATGTGCAAACAAGGCACTCACATATTACTTATTAACATTTTGCCAAAATGCAAAGCCTTTAAGACAAATCAAAAAAAAAAAACAGCGTAACTGTCTACTTATTGTCAAGCCTGGTAGTAGCTGCATGATTGTATGGGCACGTGTGACATCAGCAAAAACCTGAGGAGTGTTTTAAGTAAACCGGATGCAGCTAAGCATTGGCAAAATTTGCTTAAATCTGCTTTACAGACACAGGGAGAGGATTTTTTTTTAACAGGACAATAACCAACATCAAAGGCTACATCTACTGTACTTCAGTTTTTTTTAACAAATAAACTGTGAAAGTTGAGTCACTAAAGTAAAAATTCTGACTGAAATATCTTCTACAATTTTGACAGAAATATCAATGGGAAGTAATTGGTCTCATGATCCCCATCACCTTGACAAAGCCTGCCAATGATGTGAAAGAATATTGGTAAAATATGGCACAATACAGGTGTGTAAACTTTACAGAGACTCACAGATCACTGCCATATGTGATTCTGAAATGTAATACTTTTTTGTGCTCACTTCGAGATTCCATTGTATATTCTGCAGGTTGCCACCGAGTATCGAGTAGAGTTGATAAAAAGAAAAACACAAATCAATTTGAATCACACTTTGGAATTCAACAATAAGTGTAAAAGCCAAAAGAGTGAATACACATTCAATCCACTGTATACAGCTGTCAAATATTTAAGACAATAACTCCTACACTTCTGTCTTCACAAAAGTAAACTGGAACATCATTCTTCTGATAGTAATCTAGACATTTAGTCAACTGTAACCCTACCCTAATTAAATGTATTCAACAACAATCAGATGTTATTTCAGATGGGGGGTTTGAGTGTTGGACTGCATTCATTACCATGCAAATAAGTTAGTATGAAATCCAGTGATGGTTGGCTTGGCAATTGGCTTGGCCAAATTAAAGACGCCAAAATATTATATATAAAAATAATTAATACATCAACCAACCCATGCTGTCTAATCAAATATGATAAAACCACAAATAATTCCTCAACATTATTCTACAAGATGCAAATGCATATTTTCAACTGAAAGTCATGTCTAACTAATCATTGTATACTTATGTATTATCATCATCTGCCAACGTAATGTATATTGTATTTTAACTTGGAAAAAGTAAATGGTGGAGGCCAAAAAGAAAAATATGGAAATAAATAAAAATAATTGGCAATTTGCATGCCTCCATTTGACAATGTACACTATTTAAAAATTAACCATTAAGCTAGAATTGCACAAAACTATTTAAATTCACAATTATGATTGATTGCACAAGAAAAATGTATTTGCAAGTGCAACCCACTTCAAAAACTACAGCACTTCACCTTTTATGTTAAAATCAATGAAATTACAGTACATGCAACTAATTTGGTGCAAGATGGGGTTAATGCACAGCATCAAAAAATGGCTGAATAGAAACATATATTTTTTGTTGAATCAGAAGGAAGCTTATTAAATATCAACAATTTAGCTAAATTATGTCAGTCATATCAAATATTAGTTAGTCTTACTAGTGTCTAGCCAATTGCTGGTAAGTCAAAGAAGGTCAAGTATCAAAAAATTGGTTTGGATAATGCAAAGACTCTACAATTGCATACAAATTACTCTCTGATTTAGGGGTTACGAATATGTCCTCACAATCTCTTTGTTACTCACAATAACTGGAATTAAACATTGCAATTTCTTTTAAATTAGAACTGCTTTATGTAACAGATTTTATGGAAATTCTCTTGGATGTGAAACATTAGAAAGTTTGAGAAATGCAAAGACTAGCCCTAATTAAATGAAATTATCTGTCAATAATTAGTAATACCTAAGAAGAAACACAGGGAGGGTAAAAACAAAACAAAGAAATGACTAACAATTACACAAAACAAATGCATTTGAAACATCTCCATGCACAAGCATGTCCCAACAGGAGAACATAGACTAAGCTTCAGCAGTGGGGAATGGACTAAGACTGGTGAGTGCCACTTCCAAACATCCTTCTCTACCAACTGAATAGTATACAGCAAACACTGAGACACACACTCCCACAACAGCAGTCTGCTGAAACATATCCCTCTGGCAGCCTTGTGCACTGCATCTCCCTACTAAAACGTCAGATGGTAAAATAGTAAGGCAGCTGTTATCTTCCGTCAACTCAAAGTGCATCTCCGAACATATCCAGTAAAGCACCTCTCAACTCCCGGTTCCCCTTCCACATCTCCACCGTCAGGATAGATGGGAGTGGCTATGCACTAGACTGCAAACAGCTTGGATCAGTAGACGTAGATTTCTTTTTTTTTGCTTTCACAACTGCTTGCTTCAACTTTCACAGAACCCAGACGAGTCACAAATCATTGCCAGCGAAACCGGGCAGCGGCGGGCCGAATGGTCCTGGGTCTCATCTTTCTCCGTGTTTCACGTTATTTCCAGTCTTCCTTTGCCTGTGTCTGGACCTGAATGGCACCATGTTTAAAGGCCGTTGGTACAACTGCAGAGAGTTAGGGGCCTGCACCACTAGTTTGGATGAGTTCACTAAAGGGTTAAAACAGTTAGAGGGTTAATAGTTATGTTATCTCATTTTCACAATCGCAATTTGCACTTGTAATAGCAAAAATAATTATAATCACCATAAAAATGTACAATGTATAACATCTGAATTTATGTTTTTTTGTGGGGTGGGTGGGGGGGGGGGGTTAGCCCTAGTCTTCTTCTCTCCCAATTGGTCACATCCAATTCCCCTTTAGACCTTGTCTTGTTGGCAACTCCTCAGCAGGTGTGTGGTGGTCGAGAATCAATTATGTGCTTCCTCCAAGCATGTGTCATCAAGGTGCTCTTATTCTTATCACACTATTTAACACTAAAGCCTTAGCTGATACACACATGGGAGGCTACGCATTCGTCAGCTCTACAATCACTATTGAATTCACAGGCACCCAATCTACACAAGGAGTCGCCAGAGAGCAAGGTGACGAGGTATCCCTGTCCAACTATCTACTCGTCCACCCTGGACAACGCTGTACCAATTTGCGCCACCCCATGCTAGACCCCCAGGCATCGTCGGAATGCCGCAAACAGATCTGGATGGATGTTTAACAAATTCTTACCTGGATTTCGATTCCATCAGGTTAGAAAATGGACAAAAATTATTGCTAGACCAATATTCAACAGCATTACAAGGGCAACCAGTATAGAGTTAGGACCCTGTGAAGTAGAAAAGACAGAGATATAGCAGAACAGACTTTAAAAGCTAGCTAGGCATTAACACTGAAAATGAGACTACCTGTGATGTGTCAAATGTTGTTTTGAAATGACACCTTTTTTTCTCTTTGCTTCAGTTTTCCCATTTTCATCATCATACAGTACATTGAGTTACTTACTGACTCTTCCTCTACCAAATCCGGGGTTATCTCCAGGCTGGCTTGTTTCCTAGTTTCAGCTAGGCTTTTTGGCTTATACGAATCTTGTTTCTTAAGTTTTGGCTCAGGTTTGCTTTCTTTGGCTGTAGACTTTGGCACTAAAGGTTTTGGTGTGGGTGCCCTGTACGGCACTGTAGCTTTTTTGGGCGCCGGCATCCGAGCAAGAGTGGAGGGGGTCACATGGTCATCTACCTCCTCAGGATCATCCGGTGGGATCTTCTTTTCTGCCTTGACGTAGTAGCCGTGGTACTCAGTGTCAGTGTGCAGCTGTCCATTGCCAGTAGTGGTGTGGGCTAACTCCGACACCTTGAGCGTTTTAGTTTCAGCAGGCACTTCCTGTCTTACTTCCTGTTTCAGTGAGGTCTTAGAAACTGCCTTGGTGATGACATGGCTCTCTACTGCAGGGGTAACATTCTCTTTCTCTGGCTTGGGGGCGACCTTGCTGAAGAAACTCTTCTTGGGCTCTGGGGCTGGGGCTTGAGGAGGTGTTCTTGGGGGAGAAGGTCGTGGACTGGCACTGGGTGATGGGTCAGGGGTTGTGCCTTTACGATAGAAATGTGGACTACTTGATGGAGACTTCTCTTTCTTTTCCTCTTGGATGATAGGTTCAATCGGTTCGTTGAACCTCTGCTTTATATAATCAGGGCCTTAAAAATAGAAAGACATTATTATCTTTATACAGTTCTCGTAAGTTTGCATACCGGAAATTGTGAAATTTCAGCATTGATTTTGACAATATGACTGTTCCTGCAAAAATTCTGACAATAATGTAAGGATAGTGATCATATGAAGCCATTAATTATCACATAGTTGTTTGGCTCCTTTGTAAATCATACTGATCATCCAAATGGCCATGATCAAAAGTTTACATACACTTCAATGTTTGGCCTTGATACAAACACACAAGTTGTGTATACAAATAGTCAATGGGTTTGTTGCCTCTTAGGTGGATGCACATGGAGAGCAGAAAAGAACAGTCAAAAGACCTACATAATAAGGTACTGAAACTGCATAAAGTTGGAAAAGGATAAAAAATATATCCAAATCCTTGCAAATGTCAGTAAGTACTGTTCAATCACTTATTAATAAGTGGACAATTCAGGGATCTCTTCAAGTAGACCAGGCAGGATTTCACCCAAAACTGCCAGTAGAATTGATTAGAATACAAAGAAAAACTCACAGGTAACCTCGGGAGACATACAGGCTGCTTCTGAAAAAGATGGTTGTTTCAAGGAGCACAATACAACAATACTTGAACAAAAATTTGCTGCATGGTCGAGTTGCCAGAAAGAAGCCTTTACTGCACTGGTGGCACATAAAAGCACAGTTATATTATGCCCGACAACAACTTAACATGCCTCACAGCTTCTGGCACACTGTAATTTGGAGTGACAAGAACAAAATAAAGCTTTATGGTCACAACCATAAGCTCTATGTTTGGAGAGGGGTCAACAAGGTCCATAGTGCAAAAACTATCATCCCCACTCTGAAGCATGGTGGTGGCTCACTGATGTTTTGGGGGCCGGTGAGTTCTAAAAGCATGGGGAACCTTGTGAAAATTCATGGCAAGATGAATGTAGCATGTTATCCGTCAATACTGGCAGCCAATTTGCCTTCTTTGGCACAAAAGCTGCACATGGGACGCTCTTGAACTTTCCAGCACGACAATGACCCCGAGCCCAATTCCAAGTTGACCCTCCAGTGTTTACAGCAGAAAAAGGGGAAGGTTCTGGAGGTGCCATCACAGTCTCCTGACCTTAATATGATCAAGCCACTCTGGGGAGATTTCAAAATTGTGGTTCATGCAAGTCGACCAAAGACTTTGCATGACCTGGAGGCATTTTTCCAAGACTACAACCTGCAAGTATTCAGGACCTTATAGACAACTATCACAAATGACTGCACGCTGTCATTAATGCTAAAGGGGGCAATACACTGTATTGAGAACTGAGGGTATTCAGACTTTGGAATGGGGTCATTTCAATATTTTCTTTGTTGCCATGTTTTCTATTATGATTGTGCCATTCTGTTATGACCTACAGTTGAATATGAATCCCATTAGAAATGAAAAAAAAGTTTTGCCTACTCATGTTTTCTTTGACAATGATAGGCCTACATCTATTATCAATTATCCAGGGGTATGCACACTTTTTGGCACAACTGTATATATCCATATCTACATCTTTCCACACTTTTCCATTATATGATGATTTGAGCTATCTGTTATATTGAATGATAGGCGTATATATATATCACAATCAACACACAGTGATTGTTTTAAACCTTAGGTTCTTAGGGTAAAATAACAATTACAGGTTTGGTACAAACACATACCTATCTATTTTGTTCTGCATTATGCAAATCATAAATTCACACTTATTTACTGTCAGTAGTTCACAGTTATTATGCCTGTAATGCATCTATGATTTCACACATATAGTATATATTACTCAAAGCAGTTTCCCTAGTTGATATATGACACTTATCAAATGTTCAGCATTTTCAACTTTCTCCTGACCATCACTGATGAAAAGTGTCACAAAATTCAACATTGACACCTTTCTGATTCAAGCATTGTTATTAAATAGAAAAATGGTTTGTAATATTTTCATTTCTGTGCCTACTATTAATAGCACCAGTGCTGAGAGCATTTAATAGATCTCTACGAACTCAGCGGATCTTCAGGAGAAGGCACAGGTATTTTAAAAGTAATTGTGTTTTTTTATGGATCATTAACAAACAATATCATGGAACGATGGGATTTTGTTCATCTAGTTATCAATCAATCACATTTATTTCATATAGCCCTTTTAACATCAGCAGTTGTTACAAACTGCTCATCCAGATACCAGCCTAAATCCCAAAGAGCAAGAAACAACAAAGTTCATACACAGTGGTTTGGAAAAACTTCCTAGTAGGGCTGAAACCAAGGAAGAAACCTAGAGAAGAACTAAGATCAGCCAGCTGGACCAGGACGCTATCTGAGCAATGCATTTTATCACAGCATTATGACACAACATCACCTGCATTTAGAAACTTCATAGCTAAAGAAAACATTAAACAAAATGCAGGATACTTCCACTACTTTATTCCATTATACTTAATAATCACCCTCTTAAATTAGTAGAAGAATTTGCCATCCACGTAGGAATTGATGCACCAAAGTACAGTCAACTGTGCTTTAATAAATCTGTAAACACTTCCTGTCCCAAAAAGTAATGGCCTTGTTTTTTCTTTTTAGATAAAAAAGACAGCAAGGTAAATATATGGTAATTACATTCCTCCCTGAAAGATTTGCATTAACATCTTCTCCATTTGCATATACATCACGCCCAGTATAAACACAAACACAATACCCAGACACAAAGGACATTTGACGAAAGGGTTCTAAAAAGAAGCTGTGACTTTGATTGGTGCTGTGGTCGGTTTGGGTACATTGGGTTACCTGGCTGATGGAAGCTGGGGGAAAGTTCCCTGGCCACTGCCCTTGCGATGTCAGAGTCCTGGCTGGCTATCTGACCAGCCTGGTCGGCAGCGTCTCCTTTACTCCTGGCATGAGCCGTTCTGGATGAATTGAAAGCAGAATTGAAGCTAGTTAGACTGGGTACGTATGGCTGTTGAAATGGTATTGATTTTAAAGAACATTGACCGTTTTCTTGCATATGTTGTATGATACTGGAATATCAATAGACATTGCACATTTCTTGCTCAACCCAATCCAACACAATTTATGGATTTTTATTTCAGATAGATCTATAGAGCAGGACCATCAGAGACACAGCTTTTATAGTGCAGAAAGCCTTTGGTTCCTAAACAAATTATTATTATAATTTTGGATCCAAAAACTCTTCCTAAACATGAATTGAAATTAGAAGTCATGAGAATTTCAAATAAATACAGTGTGGTTGTGCTGTCAAATGACTCATACCAATATCAGATTGAGTCATAGTGTACTAAGCCGCCCATAAGCTTAGCTATTAGAATTATGTAAGTAATTTTAAAGCTTGACTTAGAGGTCTGCAGAATTTTTATTTGCCAAAATCAGCTAGGCTGAATTGTCCTAAAGTGGGACACTGCCTAATGTGGGACAATTAAGGTTTAGTGTTTGTATGTCCCCCATAAATACATGAATTTCAGTGAAACTATTGGTTAGCCATAGCTGTGGTGTCATGTGCTCAAAATCATTTCTTTTCTGAATGAGTTATCTGCAATGTACGCTTTATATCGCAATTAATATATTTAAGATATTTCACAAAAATCTAAAATGCAAAAAGTGTCCCAGATTAGGGCAATTCATTCTAAATGGAAAAGAAAAAACGAGCCACCATAATGATTTCTTTGGGGAACCCCTAGCTGGGACAGTGGCCCTGACACAAAATATGTGATTTGGGTGTGTTAGTTATCTTTTTTGTCTCTATTCGTGCTACCTATTATGTTCACTGTTCTAGGACAAACTAGGACATAATTCACTAAGAGTTGGTCCGATCGCAACTTTGCAGAAAATAGATGAAAATCCAGAGGAAAATGTTTGAAATTTTCCTGGAAGTCTAAAGGAGATCTTCCTCTATAGGACAGATGAACCATAAGCTAAACAGCCAGTTTCAGCCAGCGAGGCAGCCTGAGTACTACAGCAGATGATAACGGTTGACAGAGGCGGGCTACTGTATCAGCTCAGCTGCTGCTAGCCCTGTATTTCTTTCAGCTGTTGATAAGCCAAGTCCTTCCTTGCCTTATTTAGTCAGAGCTCAGTGCTGACTGATACACTAGCTGCTGGCCTCATACGAGCAGGGTAGTGCTAGCCCACACCGGTCGGTCTGGTCTAGGAACTGTGTGCCCTCTTTCGTTAGTAACCCCCCCCCCTTCTAATTATTCCCTTGGGCTCCCACCCAGATGACGGGAGATGTGACGCAAGCTGAATTCAGTCCACACGTTCCAAAGCTCTTACCACAGTTATCAACTCAGACACATATGTCTTCAAAGGCAGAGACCTTCATTTCAGACAGTGTGTCCCTGAGGGACAAATTCTTCTTCATAGCAGGAGTTGTGGTCCGCCTGGATATGAGGGCTTTTACTGAAACGGACATCGAACAGCAGGATGAGGAACATGCTAATGAGTGGTTCTCATCAGAAATTAGGATTATGATAAAAGATAGGATGTAGGGATTGGTGCTTTAAGAATGTGACTATTTTGGTACTGTAAACAAGATTAGGGGAGGTTGTTTCACATGACAGTCTATCATAAAATACCAGTGCATTTTAGTCAAATGATTAAAAGTATTTGCTGTAGTCCAAGTGGATGAGATAATGCTACTAACAATATGATTATCTTTTTGATCATCATCAATATTAATTTAGTACCATTCCAAGTTCAATTTATAAGGACTTTATATTACATTATAATATATGTTATATCATTACTGGTACATCGTACTAGTATGCACTAACATGAAATAGAGAAATTACTTGGCTGCCTCAAGTTGATGTGGGTGCATAATAGAACTTCCAAGTACAAAGAACAAATGCTTTTCCGTTTCACACCTTGCTTCTAAAAAAATAAACCTGTAGATAAAGAATATGAAGGCCCGAGACAATAAGATTTTATGTAATTCTCCCAGGGCCAGCCCACCGCAAGATTGGCAACCTAGGCTGTGGGCCCCTCACCAAAAAAAGAATAAATGGGTCCCAAAATAATAAAATCATGTAATAACAGTCATGGTTTTGCATCATCAATTCTTCTTTTTGTTATGTCAGTAACTGAGAGCAACCCAGTTAACCATCAAACAATTCTTTGATTAGTTAGTCTAGCCAACTAAATGGCCATATACCGACCAGACAACCAGATCACATTAGGGGCCTTGACCTCCAGCAGATCATTGTTGATTTTGTTAGTCATTCTAACATCATATTAACATGGCAAAAGCTTCAACCATGAATTTTCCAGCAATCAGGTCAACTCCCAAGTCCAACAAGCAGCTGGTTGTGTTGTTCATCCTGAAGGCAATCAAAGGGATTTGAGCTGACCATAAACACAGCATGGGTGCCAGATTTCCATTCTTATAATACACACCCAGTATTTTGATCTTGGATACCTTTTATAAGACTGAACTATCTCTGTGGTCCTGAATGTAACAACAAAAATGATTTATGTCTTTAATATGTAAACATTTTAATTGGCTTGTAACTCTAGAATCTATAACACTGATTAATAAGCTCATCAGTTATAGTTGTCTTGGGCTCATACCATCACAATTATAGAATGAACAAAAACAGTTTTATAGTTATACAATAGTAGTATGGTTATTTTAAAAATTCTGTTCATTGTTTGGTAAAACCTTTTTTTTCAACAAACTGGCTGTTGGTTGGTGGTACAATGGTGCTGGAAATAATTTCCTGACACACATTATGCCTCTTACCAACTCAGACCACAGTGCAACTGAACATAGAGTAGTTCTTCACCAGGTTCTGTTCTGTCAAATCTGCAGCATACGCATGAAGCCATCATGGAAGTATGGACCAGCATCCATGTGGTTTGTTAATAACACCTTGTCTAATCTCTACCCCCAAATAATCCAGGCTCTTCTTGAGGCAAAAGGAGTTCCTGATCCCGAAATGGTAGATGGGTCTACATAATATATTGCCTACAGTTGCACATAAAGGTTTAACTGTGTAAATACAGTTTACAGTTGCACTGTGCACATACAGCAATTATTCACAAAGAAAAACTGTCAATCAAAAAAATATATTTTTTGTTTTCTGCACGATTAAAAACAGAATCCATAGCAGGATTATTTATGATTTTGAGTTTTTTTTCTCAACCCTTTTTTACTTCCCTCCCAATCACTCATTGCGAATTCGCCGACCATGACTCGTCTGCAATTTGTTAGCAAGTGCCGGTTGATCGAAGATTGATTGTGTGCTTCCTCCAAGCACGCGTTGCCAACACATTCCGATTCAATTATTTTTTGTTTTACACAGAAGCTTTTAGCTATATAGTTCCAGAGGACACACCCCTCACACCAGTGCCAGAGGACACACCCTTACGCCAGTGCCAGAGTACACAACTCTAATGCCAGAGGACACACCCCTTACGCCAGTGCCAGAGGACACACCCCTTATGCCAGTACCAGAGGACACACCCCTTACGCCAGTGCCAGAGGACACACCCATTACACAAGTGCCAGAGGACACATCTCCAATGCCAGTGGACACACCCCTTACACCCGTGCCAGAGGACACGTCTGTTATTCCAGGGGACCAGATCCCTGCACCCGAGTCTGGGGCTCCGTGCCACTCGCCGTATTCAGGGGCACTGCCCCCTGTTCCTGCCCCAGAGCCTGACCAATCATCCGCAGCATGGGGTAAGCCACACCAGCCCACCTGTAACCCTGTGTGTGTATTCCAGGATGCATGGTCGGTGGCTCCTCCCCCTGCTCTTCAAACCAGAACCAGCTGCTTCGCCTAGACTGCCTGAGCCTGCAGCTCTGCCCCCTTGGCCTGTGCTGGCCACACCTCCCTTACCAACGGTACGTGCAGCTCATCCCCCTCCACCAGTACCTACAGCTCCACCCCCTTCACCAGTGCCTACAGCTCCGCCACCCTCTGGATAGGGGGCTCCTGTCTCGGTGCCTGTTGGTGGAGTTGGGGTCATCTTCCTGAGGGTGGGCCTTGCTCGGCTGGAGCCGAGCCTTTGGGGGGGTACTCTCATGGTGCCCCCTCCATTTTGTTATATGTACCGGTTTATGTTTTTCCCAGACTTTTCACTCAAATACCTTGTCCTCCAATGGATCACAATCAATTTCACGCAGCTGTCTCCAGTTACACTCATTAGTGTATTATTTAAGTCCTGTTTGTGTTTTACATAAGGTGCTTCATTGTTGATGCGATAGAGCTTCTACGCTGTTGTGTTGATTATGTGAGTATTGCTTACCAACCTTATGCTAATATGTTTTTACTACTTTTCTTCTCATGTTTAGGCTGCCTTTATTACGGGCACAGTCTGCGCTAGATTTTACTATCCTCATTAAATACTGCCTCTACCTACACTACTCCTCACATCTGCTTTCTCAGCGTTACAAACTTAGACCACTGCACCATAACTCTAAACAAACTACTGAATTAAAGGACAACTCCGGCGCAAAATGAACCTAGGGGTTCATAACACATTGGTACCGAGGCGACCGTTCTCTGGGATATGTTTTCATGCTATTCAAATGTGCCCAGTTCTAGTGTGAACTGATAATTACCAGGTATCCAACCTATACAAGGAGTTGCTAGAATACAGCGAGACAAGATACCCCCACTTTACGCATGAAAACCCCAGGCAGTGCTTCACCAATTTGCACAAGGTATTGTTAGATACAGATTAAGTAAAAATAAATCGCTATTATAGACCACTAACAAGGCTTAAAATAGCACCACACTTCCACGGTAGCATAATGAGGTTCCCTATATGCAAACCGAAGCATCGAGAACTTTGTAAGTGTACAGACAGTTTATTAGAAATATAGTTTAAAAGACACTACCGTTCGTGAATACAGCCAGTGCCATCTTCGGAAAATAGACTCGACCAGTCAAACCACAAATGCGGTGGTACGTGAGCTGAACTGTGACTTGGAGTCTACCATGGCAAGAGGTTTTGCAGTCATTCATGCAGATTAAAGAGCAAGACTTACAGCTGGCGATGCAAACTAAAATCTAACACAATTTGCTTACAGTTCAGCTCACGTAGCACAGAGTTTGTTGTTTGAATGTTCAAGTCTGTTTTCCGAAGATGGCGCCTGGCTGTATACATGAACGGTACTGTCTTTTAAACTATTTCTTCTAAACTGTCTGTACACTTTTAAAGTTCACAATGCTTGGGCTTGCATGTAGGGAGCCTCATTATGCTACCGTGGAAGTGTGCCATTTTGAGCCTTGTTAGTGGTATAAAATAGGGATTTATTTTTACTTCATCCGTGCTCTCACAACTAGCGTTATAAGGTAATTACAGTTTGCACTAAAACTGGGCACATTCGATTAGCATGAAAACATATCTTAGAGAACGGTCGACTCAGTACCAATGTGTTATTAACCCCTAGGTTCATTTTTGCGCATGAGTTGTCCTTTAAGTATTCAGCAATAGATTATTGTCTGCTCGTAAATACATTTAAACCCCCACTCTGAACCAGTTCATCTAGAATCTTCAGTATTTTAGGTAATTATAAGAAAATATATAGTTATCTATTTTAAATATTATAACAGCTGCATTTATTTTTGTTTTGCCATACTTTCTATATTCCTTTACATAATATTCATGCATTATTTCACCAAAAAGCTATTGATGCTATTCAATATTGAAAGAATGAGGACATTGTTTTCAATCATATCTGCATGTGTTTCAATTATTTCATCAACACTGCAGCCAAAACAGTGAGAGCAAATACATACTTAGTTAAGTAAAATGTGTAAAAACAAATACAGTATGAGGGATATGCTAAAATCCTCATATTAAACACCAATGGTGTTCATGAAGTTGATGGCTTGCATTTAGGATCATATTTTACAGCTCAATTCTGAAAGATATTACAAAAATAATAACTACTTTATATACTTTACATACAATATATAAAGCCACACAGTTGACTAAATATAAATACAAACTAGCTACAGTGTAGAAGCTACAGTACCTTAACATACAATACATTATTTAAAAAGGTACTGTAACAACCACTAATATATCCTCTCTCTGTAACCCAATAACAGTACACTCAGCATTAAATGAACATTCCACTGATTACACAATTCTGTAACATAATTCTTCAGTGTGTGTGTGTGTGTGTGTGTGTGTGTGTGTGTGTGTGTGTGTGTGTGTGTGTGTGTGTGTGTGTGTGTGTGTGTGTATAGAGAGAGACTTGGCAAGGGGGAGTGTAAAGAAGACAGAAAACTGTCACAGCTTCCCACATACTGAGGAGACTGAATGTACCATTTTCTTATGCATTATTCTGATAGACAATACACCAAATACGGTCATTTTACATTTTGTTGGTTTAATTACTGAATGCTGACAATTATTAGGTGTTTTAATACATATATGTACTGCAAATGAATAGATAATGTATCCTGTTGTTTTCACGGTTGTGTTCATATTTTTTATGTGGATCACATTTCTTTGACAAACAATGTCTACGTCAATAATGAGGTTTTGAATTGGAAAGAGGGAGAGGGGGAGAGAGATAGAGGAAAAGATAGGAAGACAGAGTGCGTAAGTGAGTGTATAAAATAGGTTTGGCAAATATATGGGAATGTTGGAGGAATGTAGGAGGGGCTAGGATGAGGTGATACTAATAACAACTTGACCCCTCATTCAGAATTCCACCCTGTCAGCCTTCCAACCTGAATATGCAGCCTTGTCCTGAAAGCTCCTGAGCAGTATGGTCCACACCCACCAACAACACCACAGCATGGGCAGGGTATCAATTATATACAGTAGTTGTTTTTCAGTTCTTCGGGCAGCGATGTACCAATTTGCCCCCGTTAGGACCCCTGTTCATTATCGGACTGCTGCTACGAGGACACAAACACTGACCACACAGCGAAAACTCCAGTGTTAAATCAACACCCTAAGGACTTTTTGTTGTGCACTGTGATGCCGTTGTGCAGCGAGGCAGCGAGCTAGACCACTGCACCTTGTTGAGGCCCCCAGATTCATTCTAGGTGTCAATGCCATTTAGCAAACTCTAGGCACTTACATTTGTTGGCTGCTCAAAATAACAACTGGCAACTCTTCTAAATAGACTACTGTCATGGATGTCATCTTAGTTAATCCAGAACTATAGCTTGCATACTCTAAGTCGGATACTTCATTAAGTTTTGCAGCTATAGTATATGTATAAAAACAGTAGTATTTTCAGTGTCACCACAGTCAGAATGTGTTCACATATGGCAAAAAATTATAAAAAACAAGACAATAGTCCTATTGTTAAATTTGACACAATTTTAGGTGAAATAAAATACTTTCTGCATGGTTCTATCTTAACATCATACAGAGTTAATTTCAGTAGATCACCCTAATAAGGAGTTTCATAATGGAAGTAAAAATTGGGCTCACAGAGGGGCACTTACCTTATACAGCTCACAGAATCAATAAGAATGTCTCAATTCCTACAATACTAAACTGGACATTTTTCATTATATTTGGCAAGAACTTTAGCTGTATTTTATTTTCCTTATTTTACTTTATAGTGTTTTTATTTAGATTGTATGTATTTTCTATTGTTTGTTTGGTTCCCCCTACTGAACTGTACAGACTATATATATATGTACATGTAGGTATGTTATATTTGACTTGTAATTGTCTGTATGCCTCAAACTCATCTCTGGATCTTGAAGCAAGGTCCATTCCATTTTATCAATGCAACCCTCTAATCTGGGACATATTAAGACCTGGTACAACAGGTAGGTGTAAATAATGATGAAGTTAAACAGAAAATCAGCAGGCTCCAGGGTACGATTTGAATACCCTTACATTCAGATCTACCACAATTCTATTAACTGGTTGAAATTAAGATCAGATTCACACATTTCTACTCAGTCATGGTACATATGGCTCTGACCGAACGCATACCACAATGTAGGAAACAGTTTGTTGTTTCAGAATGCAACCATGCATGTTGAGGTGACGATTACCTTGAAGTGGCTATGTCTCCTTTAGTTCTGGCAATCGCTGCTGCCCGAATGGCTCCTTCCACAGACCGATCAACTTTCTGTTTAGTTTTGGCGTTTTTCAGAGGAATGAGCTGCTTCTTGATGCCTCGCACCAACACATTGTTTTTGTACTTCCCCTCTTCCTTGCTCCCGCCTGGGAAGATGGTGCATCCGTAGCCGTGGCGCTTGTTGTTCATCCACTCCCCCTCGTACTTCATACCGTTGGTGCGCTCGCTGACTCCAAACCCGTTCCTCTTGTCGTTCTTCCACTCCCCCATGTAGGTCTCCGTGGTGGTGGCATCCACATTGTCCTCTAGTGGAGTGTCCTCATCAACTCCTTCTCCGAAACTGATTGTGGAGTTGGCGTCACTGGAGCTGATTCGGCTGATTGAGCTCGCCGCATCGCTTCGGGCCGAACTGCGCTTGCTCGATAGGGACGACCGGGAGTCTGACTTCCTCAGGTTCTTGAGGCTTCCGAACAGAGAGCCTCTTCGGAACAGGCCCTTCTTCTTTTCGCCTTCGCCTTCGTTGTGAAAGTTTAGAACGAAACCTCCTCTGGTGCCTGCCGGGCTGTCTGACAGGTCGAGGTTGGCATGGAGGACGCTGCCGTTGCTTTGTTCGCTCCGGAGTGAGGCCAGCGAGGTACGAAGAGGTGAACGTATAACCGTAGCCATCCCATAAGGCACACTTTGTCGCACACCATATCCATGGCGCATTCCTCCTGTCCACTGTCCCTGGTAAGTACCTGTTAGAACAAATAGAAAATGAAAGACTGAATGCAAGCGTGGAAATAGTGAACACACAAAAATGATCTGAGGTACAAAATGTTAATAGAGTTGAGTACATTGATTTGAAATTGGACAAATGTGATTTCATGGAAATGAATTGGAAAATATCATAACCAAACTATAAGATCCTTATTATAATAGGGTCTTTTGAGTAGATTGAAATGAACTCCCAAATTAAATATGACAGAGTTAATGTAACTGTGAAGCTGCCCGCAGCCAGATACAATATACCGTACCATATCCACTACAGTAGATTCATATTTCTGTCTTTGTACATATCTTGATTTACTGACACTTCATAATTTGCAATTGAAATAATGTTGGCATTATGCCAAAACCCAGCAGATTTTATTGAAGCAGATATATTACATAAGCATATTCATGAATATTTTCGTTAGCTTTCTCTTGTCAATGTAGAGATGTGTGTGACTGCTGAAGTTATGTACACTTGTTGTGGCTTAAGCCAATAAATGATGGTACCCATTTATTCTATTAGATAAAGCCTAGTAAGGTAACAACACATGTCTACGGAGGTATGTCTAAAAACAGCTTTACAAAAACGATCTCCCACCCACAGTAACATCCAGTCCTGCAACAGGCTGTTGTGTTGAATAAGAGGGAGTAGGAGTAGTCGGATACAGCTACTTGTTCTCCAGACCGATCCCAAATTAACCCCTAGACCCGTAGAACTGAAGGAGATCTCGAAATTGAATTAGTATCAGCAAGATATAGTCAAACATTCTCCTAGCCTAGCAGAGGGCAAGTTACTAGTTTATTACCGTATTGCTTACATCTGTCAAATCAGCTCAGGTCTCCATAAGTGCATAATCTTGCCCATAGGATCCTATGGATGAAGGTTACTCATTTCAAATAAGTACTCTAGTTGATTCTCAGTACATGCTGTCAAACTCTAACCTGATAGCTTTAGTTGACACTGTTTCATGGTATTGAATATTTGGAGGAGGGTTTTAGCAGCTACAGAGGGTCCAGGACTCTAAATGCATCCGGTATTCTTGTGTGCTCTAAAGGCGATATGCCACTCTGTCCGTCGTTATGTCGTCCATAGAGAAGAATGTGCTATTTTAAACAATGTAAGTAACTCAAGACATCAGGACATTTGACAGTCAAGCAAAACATACCTCCATCTTTCTTAATATGCATAATCAATCAGTTTGAACACAAAACAATTACTGAACAAAATCACTCTAAACACATTAGAAGGATGGATTAAGGTACATTAGAAAGCCAGCATGTCAGTAAATAGTATTTATAGTTGTGTTGAGTGGTCCCGCTGATTGCTAAACTGACTGGTTCTGTGCTGACTCAAGGACCATAAGCTGCTTCAGACTGTCACATTCACAAACAATGACTCTTCTTCTAATTTAACCGGTGATTGTGATTGACACATTGGAGTACTAGACACCCTAAATTTAAGCACCAGCCAACCCATGTGGAACTGTTTCCTCCGGCTCTCTTTGATCTAAAACCTGGGGCTGCAAACATTGTCATCTGTTAATCTACCTTAAATTATGTTACTTGTGTGTATTCATCTGTATGTTGATTATTTTTGTTTCAGCCTGATCAAATGACATTGATATTTCTTGGATAACTACATGTGTTTCCATGTAATATTTTTACATCGTATGTGTTTTGCTGTGCACTTTACAATTCAGTCACTGTCATTTTCTTGTATTGTTTCAATTAATACCTTAGGTGACACATACTGTATATGTACATATAAATTACATATACCTGATAGCTTTAGTTGACACTGTTTCATGGTATTGAGTATTTGGAGGAGGGTTTTAGCCTCCTCCAAACATTATTGACTATCAAAACTAATGGTGAAGTAACATATTGTGCTGTATTTATGCATCCCCTATTAACATTTATTGACTCTTAGAATGCATTCTTGCATTTCCCTATATTAATCAATACCTAATGCACTAGTAACCATGCTATGAGTTGGCAAAAAAAAGTTAATTATTCACTTTGGAATAAATATGATTGACGATATATGCAGTTGTCTATGTATTAAAATTACACTGTGTGCCCAATTATTGTTATTATGTTCCAACTCTAAGCTGTATAAACTGGAATGCTTATTGGATTTAAGCATATCAGGTAATGTGTATTTGTATAATGAGGGAGGGTTTGGCCTAAGGAGATCAACACCCTATATCAAGGTGTGCATAATAATTAGGCAGCTTCTTTTCCTTATGGAAAATGGGCCAAAAAAGAGATTTAACTGACTTTAAAAGTCTTTAAGAGGAATGCAGCACTCTTGAAATTGCTAAGATATTGGGGTGTGATGAGAGAAACGTGTTGAGAAAAAAGACACAAATTAACTGCCAAAGATTTGAGAAGACTCAAACGTGACGCTACCAGGTACCCATTATCCTCCAGTGCTGTCACATTCCAGAACTGCAACCTACCTGGAGTGCCCAGAAGTACAAGGTGTTCAGTGCTCAGAGACATGGCCAAGTTAAGGAAGGCTGAAACCAGACCACCACTGAACAAGACACATAAGTTGAAACGTTAAGACGTTAATATCTGAAGACAGATTTTTTGAAGGCTTTATGGACTGTTGAGATGAGTGACTCTTGATGGACCAGATGGATGGGCCCGTGGCTGGATCAGTAATAAGCAAAGAGCTCCACTTCAACTCAGATGCCAGCAAGGATGAGGTGGAGTACTGGTATGGGCTGTAGAGCTAGGACGTAAATACAATGTCAACGTAAATACGATGATTATCCAAAGGTACCATCGACTTGCCATATTATTACACTGGTATGATGTCTGATCATGAAGATCAACCTGACCCTGCAGCTACAAAAATATGGGAGTATTTCCAACAAAGTCACAAAAATTTAGTTGTATGTAATATATGTAAATCATAAATGGATTTTTATAGCAGTACAACTGAAAAAGGTCCAACAGTGTGTCTTCAAAAGATACTGTTTGTTTTGAAGAGATGCTTGAATAAAATGTTGAAATCTTAATTATACACTTTTGTATTTTAAATTATTTGTATTTAATCTATTAATAGAGTCTAAATAAAAACTCTTGGTTAATCGATAAATTAGTTGTTAGATTAATCGAAAAAATAATCAGAGTTATCGTTACAGAAATATTCATTAGTTGCAGCTTTAATGGGCTGGTATTATTAAAGATGAGCTAGTTGGACCTTTTTGGGTTAAAAATGGACTCAAACTCAACTCCCAAACCTACTGACAGTTTTTAGAAGACACTTTCTTCAATCAGTAAAACAGGAAAAAGTCTGCATCATTCAAGAAGACCATGGTTTTTATGCAGGACAATGCTCCATCGCATGAATCGAAGTACTCCACTGTATGGCTAGCCAGTAAAGGCAATTTAAGGCCATTAAAGAATAATGACATGGTCCCCCTCCTCACCTGACTTAAACCCTATTGAGAACTTGTGGTCCCTTCTTAAACAGTCAATTTACAGTGAAGGAAAACAGTACACCTCTCTGAACAGTGTCTGGGAGGCTGTGGTTGATGCTGCACAAAAAGTTGATAATCAACAGATCAAAAAACGGACAGACTCCATGAATGGAAGGCTTATGACTGTTATTGAAAAGAAGGGTGGCTATATTGGTCACAGATTTGTTTTGAAATGTCAGAAATGTTTATTTGTAAATTTGGAGTTTGTTTATTATTCTAATTTTAACATATGAAAATCAAGAAGTGAGATGGGAAACTTCATTTTTCATTTAGATGCATAATTGTTCTGCACACTAATAGTTGCCCAACAATTGTGCACACATAGATATTCTCAAAAGAAAGCCAAGGCCTTACTTATTTTTGTTACTTTTCAGGTTTGAGGTGTATTTACATTTTGCATTGACTGAGATCACTGTAGTTTTTAATAATAAAATGAATCCTCAAGTGTACAACTTGTCTAATAATTATGCACACAGGGTATTGAGCAGTGCACCCTGGAAACACAATGTTATGTCTGATTTAGAACATCATTATGTAATTTTGTTATAGTTATAAAATAACCAATGAAAATTAATTACATTCAGTCTAATGGGTGGCCAAAAATAACTGAAAATATCTGAAAGCCACACCCCTAAACTAGCCCATTCTTCTGATTTGACCTGCTGTGTCCCAGCAACCAATCAACCTTTGCTCTTTAGAAAGAACTAGTACACTCTTAAAAATAAAGGTGCCGGGAAGAACCAAAACGGGGGTTTCACAGCAATGCCATAGAAGAACCTTTTTTGGTTCCCAAAAGAACCTTTCACTGAAAGGTTCCTTTAAGAACCTATTTTGTCTTAGTGCCATTAAGAAATGTGAAAATAATGCATAACTGCCCAATACTAAACATGTTGACATTTATGTTACTAATATAAGTTTAAATATATTTTGCAGTCTAATTAACATAGGACGCATAAATCTATTCATAGCGGTCAGTGCAGAGATTGTGGCACGCCACCACAAATAAATCAATGTATGGGAAACACAAATTTACTCCAAAAATGTAAGGTCACATGAGATTGATGGTGAAGAACCCTTTTATAATCTATAGTACCTTTTGGCGCTACAAAGAACCTTTTGTGTAATGGAAAGGTTCTTTAGATGTTAAAGGTTCTTCAAGGAACCATATACCCCAACACAGAAACTTTGAAGAACCTTTATTTTTAAGAGTGTAGAACACAGCATCATCATCTCATTCTTGTTGTAGATTGTTGTAGTTTTACAGTCTTGAGATGAGTAGCAATTATCATTAGTAAGATTTCCTATATCAACAAGATTAGGTAATCATTAAGTACACTTTTCCAGAATACAATGACATGTTTGTCCAATTTAATCCCTCTGTTCATAGTAGGTCAAGACCACTATAGCTTCAAATGTAAATGGTTAACAACTTAGTTGATTTACTAGCAATGTAAACTGAAAATATACCAAAGAAACATAGTTGTGTATGACAGGTAGCCTAACTATATGTTTTTAGTATTTGGCTTATTTTTAAATTTACTGTTGACAATGAAAATGTCGATGCTAGCAAATTCAACTAGCACTTACTACTGTAAAATTAAAATGAAACCAAGATGTATACATGCTTAGCTACCTAAAATTAGTGACTCAAAGCCTCCAACCCAAAATTTGCATTCACTAAAAAAAAGCTTTTTTGTGTAAACACTGCTGTAGAGAAATGTCTATAGTACAATGGATAAATAAAGATCAATATTTGTCTACATGTCTGTGTTAGTTAAAAGGCACTTTTGATTTTCAAGTGTGGCTGAGTGACGTTTCTATTTTTAGCCATGACCTCTATAGGGGTGCTCAGTGGTGGCTGACAAGTTCAGTCCTAAACTACATCAACAGAGCTTATTGGCCTGTCACACCAGTTTGACACAATTGATCACTCTCAATTTGTAATATCAATAGATTATTTTAAATGTAGATGTGTATATGAGTACATGTATCTTTAAATGTGTCAACATGAATCTATGTATCTCGCTTTCATTGTGTATATGTGTATGTGTGTGTATATATATATATATATATATATATATATATATATATATATATATATATATATATATATATATATATATAATATACATATACATATGCACATGCACATGCACACGCACACGCACACGCACACACACTCACTCGCTCGCTCTCTCTCGCGAAGACATTGTGCTATACTGCAACAAGTCAGACTGCTCATTCAAATTGCAATGCCTTGCACAGGCCATAACCATCAGCTGGTACTGACACACTTACCTCCATCACCATACGTTTCAATTCCATATCCATCTTGCAGACCGTTACTCCATGTCCCATCATATCTGGCAGGCGTGTGGAGACTTTGCCGGACCCCGTATCTACCTTTAAATCCATGAGTCCATTCGCCACGATAAATCCATTTTCCCTTAGATTCTACACCGAGTCCGTGTCGTTTCCCCTGTGCCCAGTATCCCTTATATACATTTCCACTGGGCCAGGTGTACACCCCCACTACCTCAAAACCATTGTTCCATGACCCGGAGTATTCGCCTTGGCCCTTGGGACCGGTACAGACGCCATGTCCATGAGCTTTCCCATCCTCCCAACCACCACAATATGTGCCACCATCGTCAAAGTCGAAGCGTCCGCCCGTCATTCAGATGATGAGGGTATAAAGAGCAAGTCGTGGTATCTGCGCAATATTGGGCTGTCACTCGCGACTCCAGCGCGGATTTTAGAAGAAAAGTATGACTGCTGAACTGAGAGTCCGGCGGACAGTATGGTCGCAGGGGTGTTGAGTTTCCAAGCAGAGTCGAATGATTGTCACTGTGTGCATTTGTGGTTCTCGGATACAGCAGTACGTGGGAGGGAGTGAGAACTCCACTACCGCTGCCGGAATCGCTCCTGGTTTATTTTATGGTTCTCTTCTCCCTGTCTCTACAGAGCGAGAGAGAGAGAGAGAGAGAGAGAGAGAGAGAGAGAGAGAGAGAGAGAGAGAGAGAGAGAGAGAGAGAGAGAGAGAGAGAGAGAGAGAGAGAGAGAGA
>JACXGM010007803.1:0-30017 GCA_016801145.1 Umbra pygmaea | reverse complement strand
TTTGGGAGTGGCCTAGTAGAGGAGCGAAGCAAGTGCATTCTGGGAGTTGTTGTATTTCATCCAAATTAGCCTAAACTACATTTTCAGCCTTTTCTTGGTCTAACAGGGAACCAAGCTCTAAACATCATAACATTTCTACTACATAAATGCATCAATTTCAATATATATCAGACTTTCCAGTGGTAAAGTATCCCTTTAAAAAAGCAAACATCACTTTACCTATATTATACTATATTATATATATTTCTTAGTTGTGTACTTACATTATCCTAAATGTTTCCACCAACTTTCAAACCCAGAGAAATATGAAATATAATTTGACGACACAGGACGTTTCTTTTTGACTTCCCGTCAATGGCATCATAAAACCTTTGACTGCTCTAGATGTTCTAAGTTCCAGGGAACCACCAAACATAACGTGAATAAAGTTATAATATTTTTAACAATACATTACTGTCAGATCCAGCCCTGGATGGGCTGTGATAAGGACTCATTTTTGTTGGTTTAGTGTCTCTTGTGTATATATCTCCCTGGTTGATTTCAGTGTTATACACGTTGGTTTAGTAGTCTAGTTATTTTACATGTGTCCCTTTGAGTTCCTGCCCTGTGTGTTTCATGTCTTTAGTCTGCTCCCTCATGTGTGATGTTTTGGTTCCCCCTTGTGTTTGGTTTATACATTGTGTATGTTATTGTGTATTTCAGTTACGTCATTGTTTGGATACTCCCTTGTCTTGTCACATGTTTCCTTTATCTAATAGATCCCTGTTTTAGTTTATTTCCATGCCCAGATGTTTTCCATTGTCTTTGTTAGTTGTGGTATTTAGGTTGAGTGTTTGGTCTTGTCTCTTGTCGTTCAATGTCTACTGTTTAGCCCCTCATGGCAGTCTTTGATTTATAGTTCTGTTACAATAAATACATTGCGTTTGATGATACCTTCGCATCTGTCTCTATATTGCTCCACGGAAGGGAAACGTGACAATTACTTTGTCAGTGAACATTTTTTCTGCCGGAGACGCTAGATTGGAAGGTTGTCATTGACGACAATAACAAAACCCATGATCCCACGCTACTTCCCGACATCCAAGTACATCTTTTGCTATTATTTTGATTCAGAGACGCCTAGCGGCCAAAAACTACATATTGTATGTTTAAGCCCTCATGTTCTAGGCCACCTCGAAATGAAAGGGAAAAAATATACCAATTAATAGCAATGTGGTGTCTACAATTAATTTGGAATTCTGAAATGTAACTTGCAATATGGGGTAGTTGTGATGCACACACATTCATCAATTATCACTGGTTCAACAATTCACTGAACCGGGTGGTTATACAATGAACACCGCTAGTCACACTGGAGAACTTTCGTACACGAGGTCAGACTAGACGTGAGATTTGATTGCAGCCTACGCTCACGTTCAAATTCATAAATCCCTTGCTTTGCGTAGGAATCGTTGTACGCCCGTCGTACGTCTGTTTTAGGTCGTAAGCACGTTTCATAAATGAGGGCCAATGTCTCCACCTCCATGGTTGATGGTGGGGATGGTGTTCTTGGCAGCATTCCTTCTACTCCAAAGTGAGTTGAATTGATGCCAGAGAGCTCGATTTTGGTCTCATCTCACCACAACACTTTCACCCAGTTTTCCTCTGAATTATTCGGATGTTCAATGGCAAACTTCAGACAGGCCTGTATATGTGCTTTCTTGAGCAGGGGGACCTTGCGGGTGGTGCAGGATGGCAGTCCTTCACGGCGTAGTGGGTTACCAATTGTTTTCTTGATGACTGTGGTTCCAGCTGCCTTGAGATCATTGACAAGATCCCCCTGTGTAGTTCTGGGCTGATTCCACACGGTTCTCATGATCATTGCAACTCCATGAGGTGTGATATTGCATGGAGCCCCAGGCCGAGGGAGATTGCTAGGAGACCCTTTGATTTGGGAAAAGCAAAATATTTTAGATTGTTTGTGAAATTATACTCTAATTTAATTGCAAAGGCACCTATTAACTGTTGTTTGTCACTGGTGTTTATAGAACAGGTAGCATAATGGTTAGGGCAGGTATTTGGTCAAATGTGCTGTGTTAAATAATTCTCTCTTCATTGGCAAAGGAGAGCACAGAAGAAAGTGTGTTATACGTTCAACAATGTGACAGAGATTATATACATGGTAAGAATGCATCTTCATGTCCTTTAAACATTGCATTTGAAATTTGACAACATTTACAAAACAGCACACTGTAAATTCTGGTTCATTTCTTTTGCAGGAACATCAACAACAGGACATTGAGCGGTATGACACATTCACAAGGAAAGACTGTACACTCTACTCAACTCTCAACTCTCCAAATCCTAACCCCTGACCCTGACTCTCTGATACCATGGACCAATGACGGCATCAGATGACATTAGTTCTATCTTAAATGGGTTGAATATTTTTTTACCTGGATATACCTAAAGCCATATATTTTAGAGATGTATATGTAATTGTGTTGTTTTGATTAAATGTATACACAATTTATGTTTTTGTCACTGTGTTATGGGTAATTTAGAGAGGGAGACCCAGAGACTAAGATGTGTTTAGATTCCATACTCGTGTAATGAATGCAATGATCCGGGAAATGCACAAACAGACGTAGAAGGACTGGCATAAAGCTATAGCACTACAGTGATACACGATTAGCAATGTGCTCTCTTAGTGGCATGGACACTAATATAATCATATACTGATATAACGTACTCCTAACTCATAAACTAGAAACCTATAAAGGTACCTTGCTCGTAGTAGCTCCCGGATCTTCATAAACGTAACATAAATTCACACCATGAACTGAATCTTGAGATCAAAATAACCAACACTCTCTCCTCAGTCTGGGCTCCTTATATAGTAGAGTTAACTATCTACTACTACAGGGCTGTACGTAATCACTGCAGAATACGGAATATACTTGACTCGTACCAATAGTATGATGGCCCAGACTAGGGAGAGAGGTGGGGCATAGACAAAGGGAAGTAACACAGACTACACACAAGAACTCAAACACCATGCATAGCACCTACTAAACACAAGGGGGAACCAAACAACCAATAAACAAAACAGCAATCCAATACTGACAGGAGTCCATATCTCAGTTCATTACACCAGCCACACTGGCTGGACGTTACAGCTTTCATTATTTAGGGACACCTGACTGTATATAACTGTCTAGATCAATTATGGCTGTATTTGTCTCAGCAATTACTGTGTAACAAATACAGATGTGGCTGAAAGAAATGGTACCCTTGCATGTTATTCACATTTTGCATATTCACCCTGGAAAAATAGAACTTGAAATTAAAAGATATTTTGTCATCCATACATGAATCTTTTTGGTTTGCAATGGACCAAAACAAAAAAGCAGA
Organism: Umbra pygmaea; assembly: GCA_016801145.1. Classification (NCBI taxonomy): domain Eukaryota; kingdom Metazoa; phylum Chordata; class Actinopteri; order Esociformes; family Umbridae; genus Umbra; species Umbra pygmaea. The sequence continues at coordinate 26,624 of JACXGM010007803.1, read as the reverse complement.
GAAAAAAAGTTGGTAATTCTATAGACATTCAATTACATAATAATAAGTTCAGACAGTTTTAATGGAAAAAAGTACTCACTTTGCGATTTTGTGTCACTGTGTGTATCACACTGATCAATGTAAAAGCTACAATTAATTCACCCAAGAATGAAGGGAAGGATTGTTTGAATGGTGGATAAAAAAACAGGAAAACTTCAAAACAGATCCAAGCCGAAGGTCAAGTTCAAGGTGCAACAGTTTGGAATCCCACCAAATTTCTCTGTCTGAATGAACACTATGTCCATGATTGAAAACCCAGGGAGACCCCACTTCTAAGAGAGAAACAAAACTGGAGTTTGCCAAAATGCATGTGGACAAACCAGAGTCCTTCTGGTAGAATATCCTTTGGACAGACGACACAAATGTTTTTCCATATCAGCATTTGCGTTATGCCACTCTGCATCGTGCTTGTAAGTTTGAATGGGATTGATAGTTTAGTTTTTAAATTGCCATTTTTAAGTGCTTCATTTAATGTATTTGATACTTGGTCAGGGCTCCTTTTGTCTATGAATTTCTGCATCAATGTAGATGGCATGTAGGCAATCAGCCTGTGGCACTGCTGAGGTGTTACGGAAGCCCAAGTAGTTTTGATAGTGGCCTTCAGCTCGTCTGTATTATTGGGTCTGTTGTCTCTCATTTTCCTGTTTACAATACCCCAATTACACCAATTACAATGGGGTTCAGGTCAGGCAAGTTCGCTAGGCAATCTAGCACAGTAATATCCATTTGATGCATATTGCACACTTTCTGTTAATATAATGAACCTCATTTCACTACTGAAATATTACTTTGTCCTTCAGTTATTTTATAGATCAAAATGAAATTGCTGATCCAAACAACCAATTATTTATAAATGAAAATGATGGAAATTGTCAGGGGTGCCTAAACCTTTGCATACAACTGTATATGTTAATATACTCTAAAATATTTCCAGTACTTTGAAATGGATTTCAGTAGTTCTGATGCAGATACAGCAATCCATAAATTTAAAGTGGAACTGACAGCATTTTAACAGCAGATTTGAAGCAAGCAAACATACACCAGTGTTCCGCAACTCCTTGGCCAGACCTGTGGATTTTTGATTTCTATGAGCTGTAATCCGTAATCATCAAGACTGAAATAAAAAAAGGTTGTAATATTTTTTTATGTCTAAGAAATGTAGAATATATGAATATCTGCCTTTTTTAATTAAAATACAGGAAAAAAATAACTTTTCCACAGTATTTAAATTTTATTACTGTCTTTTTTACAAATGTTCAATTTCTCATATCTATCATAAAGACCAAATAAGCAGAGCACAAGACAAAAGCTGTCATTAACATGTTTGGTCTCTTTGAGATTTATGAAATAATGGGAGCTGTACAGTGTATACAGTGCCTTGCGAAAGTATTCGGCCCCCTTGAACATTTCAACCTTTTGCCACATTTCAGGCTTAAAACATAAAGATATAAAACTGTAATTTTTTGTGAAGAAGCAACAACAAGTGGGAAACAATCATGAAGTGGAATGAAATTTATTGGATATTTCAAACTTTTTTGACGAATAAAAAAACTGAAAAATTGGGCGTGCAAAATTATTCAGCCCCCATAAGTTAAAACTTTATAGCGCCACCTTTTGCTGCGATTACAGCTGTAAGTCGCTTGGGGTATGTCTCTATCAGTTTTGCACATCGAGAGACAAAAAAATTTCCCCATTCCTCCTTGCAAAACAGCTCGAGCTTAGTGAGGTTGGATGGAGAGTGTTTGTGAACAGCAGTTTTCAGTTCTTTCCACAGATTCTCGATTGGATTCAGGTCTGGACTTTGACTTGGCCATTCTAACACCTGGATATGTTTATTTATGAACCATTCCATTGTAGATTTTGCTTTATGTTTTGGATCATTGTCTTGTTGGAAGAATAATCTCCGTCCCAGTCTCAGGTTTTTTGCAGACTTCTTTGACCAGATTCTTCCAGAATGGTCCTATATTTGGCTCCATCCATCTTCCCATCAATTTTAGCCATCTTCCCTGTCCCTGCTGAAGAAAAGCTGGCTGCCACCACCATGTTTGACAGTGGGGATGGTGTGTTCAGGGTGATGAGCTGTGTTGCTTTTACGCCAAACATAACATTTTGCATTGTTGCCAAAAAGTTCGATTTTGGTTTCATCTGACCAGAGCATTAAAGTGTTGTTTAAAGTTAAAAAAGTTTGAAATATCCAATAAATTTCGTTCCACTTCATGATTGTGTCCCACTTGTTGTTGCTTCTTCACAAAAAATTACAGTTTTATATCTTTATCTTTGAAGCCTGAAATGTGGCAAAATGTTGAAATGTTCAAGGGGGACGAATTATTTCGCAAGGCACTGTATATACTTCTGGGAGGCCCTTTGTTTCAGCAGAATTCTCATGAGAAAACTCATGATTTTAACATTAAAGTCTTTATTGCTCTAATTATCATATCTCCAGGACTCTTGAGTGCCATTATTTAATGAATAAATGCATTAAATATACAAAAATGTTTTGTGGATCTGGAGAAGGCGTATGACCCTGTCCCCCGAGAGATATTGTGGGAGGTGCTGCAGGAGTATGGGGTAAGGGGTCCCTTCTTAGGGCCATCCAATCTCTGTATAACCACCGCGAGAGCTGCATCCGGGTTCTTGGCAGTAATTCGGACTCGTTTCAGGGGAGGTTTGGCCTCCGCCAGGGTTGCGTTTTGTCACTAATCCTGTTTGTAGTATTTATGTACAGGATATCGAGGCGTAGTCAGGATGGAGATGGGTTGCCGTTAAGGTGAGCTGGGGATCTCATCGCTGCTTTTTTCAGATGATGTGGTCCTGATGGCATTATCGGCCTGTGACCTTCAGCACTGGATCGGTTTGCAGCCGAATTTGAAGCGTCTGGGAAGAGGATCAGCACCTCTAAATCTGAGGCCATGGTTCTCAGCAGGAAACTGATGGAGTGCCTACTCCAGGTAGGGAATGAGTCCTTACCCCAAATGAAGGAGTTCAAATACCTTGGGGTCTTGTTCGCGAGTGAGGGGACAATAGAGCGGGAGATTGGTCGAACAATCTGCACAGCGGGTGCGGTTTTACACTCACTGTATCGCACCGTTGTTACGAAAAGAGAGCTGAGCCAGAAGGCAAAGCTCTCGATCTATCGGTCAGTTTTCGTTCCTACCCTCACCTACGGTCATGAAGGCTGGGTCATGACCGAAAGAACGAGATCCAGGGTACATGCGGCCAAAATGGGTTTCTTCAGGAGGGTGGCTGGCATCTCCCTTAGAGATAAGGTGAGAAGCTCAGTCATCCGTGAGGAGCTCGGAGTAGAGTCGGTGCTCCTTTGCGTCAAAAGGAGCCAGTTGAGGTGGTTCGGGCATCTGGTAAGGATGTCCCCTGTGCGCCTCCCTAGGGAGGTTTTCCAGGCACGTCCAGCTGGGACGAGGCCTCAGGGAAGACCCAGGACTAGGTGGCGGGATTATATCTCCAACCTGGCCTGGGAACGCCTCGGGATTCCCCAGTCGTAGCTGGTTAATGTGGCTCGGGAAGTTTGGGGTCCCCTGCTGGAGCTGCTGCCCCCGCGACCCGACCCCGGATAAGCGGATGAAGATAGATAGATGGATGGAACTTAGACATAATTTGTAAAAACTATACTTATAATTCCTACAGTATACTTTCAGTATTCTCCTGTCTGTATTTTGTACTGTATTTCATGTGTAACTTTATGTTTTCTGGCACCATTGCGCTTTATCTTGGCCAGGTTGCCTTTGAAAATGAGAATCTGTTTAAATAAAGTAAAAAATGTACGTTTAAAATATAATAAGGGTAAATGTGATTGAAGACACTTGTGATACTAATTAATTGAGAATGGTATCAACAATGCAATGTTAGATGTCTTTATGGAATAAGCAAGAATTCTGTTATTTTCACAGATTCTTTGTTTTTTTTCTACTGCAAAAAAAAGACATTCATGTAAGAATGACAAAATAACTAAGAATTTAACTTTTCAGGGCAAATGGTGCATTATTTTAATAGAATGCAAAGGTACCAATACTTTCAGACATGTCTGTAGGAGCAACACCCACCCCCCATCCAGACACAGAAAAATGTTATGTAGGTCCAGAAAGCGTGTGCTGTGTAAACATTTATTATGGTTATTCATTCAATCGTCTCTTATCACACAGCAAAAGAGCACAGCAGAAAGTGAGTAACACCATTAATGATCCTTTACTGTGGTGTTGTTAATTGCTGAATAAATCCTGCATATATATTGTAATGCAACAACAATGTATTACTGTAAAGACGATGTGATTGTCTGCTTTTCCACTGCGGGTCAGTGGTTTTCAATTTTCTGAACACAACATTAGATGTGTGAAGAAATGACAAAAACATGAATTTAAAAACAATTAATTTGTTAAAAGAAAGCGTCATATGTCTATTTATAAAGGATCTAATAATATTATCAAGTTAAATTTAACAATTTTTTAGCAAATTGCTAATCATCTATTTAGTTTTCAATTCTTAGTAGAGGTTTCTTATCTAAAGCATTCTATATATATTTATTGCAGTCCAAAGCAGGACATAATTAATTTGAATTATAAGCAACTTTCAGCCTTATTGTGGTGCATAATATATCATGGTTTGTGGCTGTTGATGTATCTACCGTTAAACACTATGCCTCTGTGGTGAATGTCTGCAAAAAAAACACGAGTCACTAAGATCCAAATGAACATAGAGAGGTGCAAGAGTTGCTCTGAAACAGAAACACAAAAGAGAAGCTAGGAAACTTAATAACTATCCACACTTACATTCCAATGTAATTAGATCAACCATAAATTTGGTTTGCCTTGATACTTTATACGTTAAATTCTTTAGTATATTTAAAATAACGTTAATGTCTGTACGCGTTCTGAGCCGAGTATTTTTTTATCCTGCCATTGTTGAGAATGTCTGTATTCAGGATGACTCTGCTTCTATTGCTGTTTTTGGATCTAAACACAACTGCTTTAGAAGGTAAAAGAATGTTACTATTATTATTATTTTGAATTTATTAGAAAAAAAAATGCATTTCCAATGTAGTTCATCGATAAGAAATTAACTTGAACTTGATTTTACTTAAATATTAATTCTAAAACAAAGTGATCCCAACATATTTTAAATCTAGATCATTACTGTTTACAGAGACCCGACTAAAAACATTGAAGCCTGGAGAAGCAGATGTCACTCAGATCTGCCAAAATCATACATTGAACAACATAATATTAGTAAAATGTAATAGAAGTGGAGAGCATGCATGTAGAGTGACATTAAGTTTTGACACACATGATATAATCAGCACTTGTGACCCCAGGGTCACCCTACAGAATGATAGTGACAGAGTGTTTCTGAACATCACCAACATACAACCATCTGAGGAAGGGAACTACACTTGTGAGTGTGTCCATCATGGAGGAACACATTATTTTACTTTTAATATTTCTATCAATGGTAAGACTTTGACTCAATGTACATTATATTGTTTAATAAGAAATATATATTTTTGGCTTAATTCTCATCACCAGGATGCCATTAACAGAAAAGGAAACAACATAATTAAGACATAATTGACTTTACTGTTTCTCAGCATTATAGGTGCCCCAGGAAACAAATTTTATCAGTGTTTTCCATTATCTGATGATGATTTACTTGAACTACATTACATTCTTGAAATTAAAACGATATATTTTAACTATAACATTGTGTCCTCAGGACTGGCTGTGCCAGACAACAATGACAAGAGACTTTACCATATTGTGAAGATCATATGTTTTGCAGCAGTGTTAGCTCTCATGTTTGTAGCCGGCTTCATTCTGAACAGAAAGTCCAGGTGAGAGATTCATTTTAACACTCATATTTGTATAGCATTGAAATGATAACATTTTATTTCAGTTAAACAGATCATATTTGGTATGAACATTTTTTGTCTTGCATAACAGGAGAGCAGATTCATGAATGTCTGCCACTTCCACAGACTGACGTATCTGTTCAAACCCAACGTCAGTGGTGTGAGTATGAGTGACGAGTCAAATGTACGATACTAGAACAATCAAAGTTATTTTTGTCTGGAGCCTTTTCACTCACTCAACTGTCAAATACTGTCAAACAGTCAAATATTTAACTCCAGAAAGCATGTGCTGTATAAAACCATATTATGCTCAATCATTCAATGTTTTACAATTTTTTTTTAACAACGTGTGCAATACTGGTATCCCAAGTTAAAAGTTTTTTTCCATCTAAACCACTATTTTCACTGTTCGTCAGACTGCATCTGCAGAACATGCCTTCAGAGTATTTTATAGAATTTAGTGTAAAAAGTAAGTAACTCCATCTATTATATTATAAAACCAAATATATATATTTCTGTATACATTCTCTGTCTTTGTAGGAGCAACAGGAAATTGTTTCTTATGGCAACTTGGGCTTTACACAACTCTAAGAAAAGCCACATTCTAACTCCTGAGCCTGTTGTACTGTTGATCAATGACAACAAAATATTATTGTGATATCAACTGTGGATAAATTACATTTTATCAGCCAATTGTAGAGTATAATGTTACAGATTTAGATATGAATGTATTGTATGTATTTAATTTACTATAAAGTCCCAATTTTTCTGGTTTATACTCTTAATCTTTATTAATTGGTTCCTGAACCCGGGGTGTATAGATCCTTTACAGTAGAATGTCTTCTTTGGCTGTAAATATCAGCAGCACTTATAAAGGCACTGTATATACGGGCAGATAACATGATCATAATTTACACCAGACGTCAGTATATTGTATTCTATTCTGTTCAAGTGTAAATAAACTGAGTAAAAGTTATTAGAATTATCATGCTAAAACATATTTTCCTGCAGATGTAAAGTAGAGATGCATCACAAAGTAATGCTTTGTGACAATTTACTGTATTGTCTTTGTTTTCAATCATCTAACAACTGAGAGTTGACAAATTGGGTGACATTTTCCTGGCATTGTTTAGGTCCACATGTTGCCTTAGGAAGAGTGTGGGCTGGCGTCTACTGACATTTGAACTGAGAATGGACTCCTTTACTCCATATGTATGTTTTGTGTTCAGTTTGTGTTCAATGCAAAAGGCATAGTGGTTCCGTTCTGTGTATATGTGTGTGTACCTTTAAGACTGACAGCTCCTCCGGTTAAGCAGTTCCTAGTTAACCTGTTAGGTTGAGCCAGTAATGGTAGAGCAGGTTAATTAGGGATGACGTTCAGCTGGTCTCTATTAGATTCTGTGTTGGCATATATAGGGGCTGCTTAACTGGAGAGGGCTGTCGGTCATTGAATGCGGTCACTGTTTGTCGGAACGGTCGGGTGTTTAATTTACGTGCTGTGGATCTCTTAGTCGTTCAAGTGAGTCCCTTGTTTTAGTTAGTGTAAGTTACGATCAGCCGTTATGAAGGCTGAGTAATGTTTATGTATACAATGTTATCTGTGTTCCATGCCACAGTTAAGAGCATGTGATGTTACGCTGAGCTGTTAATGAAAGCTGTGTAATATTGTGAGGTTACGATCAGCCGTTATGAAGGCTAAGTAACAAATATATTGGTATACATATTCTATAGTGCACTCGCTAGCAAGGCATATACTGCAACCTGTGATTTCTACAAGCTGTACAAATAAACATCCAAGGAACCGCAATACATCTGCCTCGATCTCCCTCTCTACACCACACCTCAGTACAACGTTACAACTGCAAGTCATTTCAAAGTTATTCTGAGTGATCATCTGCATTCATTCCATTGTGGAACATTTCTATCCTGATGGGAGTGGTCTCTTCCAGCACGACAATCTCCCCATACACAGAGCACGCGTGGTCCCTGAATGGTTTTCTAACTAAGACAATAAAGATAATCATAAGCTATGGCCTTCGCAGTCTCCAGATCTCCAGATTTTGAACCAGTGTTAGACAGCGCTCTCCACCACCATCATGAAAACAGCAAATGAGGGAAGATCTTTTATAAGAATAGTGTTCCATCCCTCCATTAGTGTTCCAGACACACACAGAATCCATGACAAAGCACATTAAAGCTGTTCTGGCAGCTCGCGGTGCCCCTAAAAAGGTTAAGAACATGCACATCTGTATAGGCGAGGTGCTGGCTACTGGAGGTATACTGTACTAGTAAGATATAGAACAGCCGCACACTCTATGCTCTGATGCAAGGACAGTTTAATGAAATCAACGTTTTGGCAGGCAAGCTACCTTTATCAGGGTTTCAGCTCATGGTGGTACAACACTTGTCGAGACACTATGTTGGTTTTTTCATTAATTTGTCACCCGTCTACTTTGTTATGTTTATCATGTAAACCTGCTTTACATTAAAGAACAGTTCAAGTGAAGATATGTAACAGAATAAAATTAAATGTTTTAATTGAAATTTTTTAGAAATATCCACTGAGTTATAATACTATGTAAACTGCATGTACTGTATTATCAAGGGCAGCAAAAATGCTCAAAGCTACAGCTCCTAAAAAGCTGCTATTGTACCTCTTAACAAAATAAATATCAGACACGGATAAAGAGTTGGATATTTCAATTAATTACACACACAGGTGCTTTGTGTACGGGAACATACAACTCTAACATATTACAACAAAATATCAGTTCTTGTACTTATTTTGACCCTCTTCTTGAGCCACCTGTCTTTGAGCAGAACTAGGTAAAGAACTCCTGACTAAACACCACTGTTGTCAAAACACAGACCAGTGATACAGTACAATGCTGCAGATAGGATGTCAAACTGTTTAAAGCAATTAGTCATAATGATCCAGTTCACAGTTCATACAACAATCACAGTACTGTACATCCTCATTTATGTGCTAATTTCGTTGTTTACTAGTTTGCCACACAGTTATGTACATGTTATTAAATTAGAATGCAATTACGGAATGTACGTAATGAATGTATCCCAGCCCAAAGCATGAATTATCCTGTCTGTGTAGATGGTGATTAGTTAGACCACACTCTCCGACCCTGGCAGTGTCAAATGGTAAAACATCTTTAACATACCAGGGCAATGTATTCAAATTACAATCCAGAAGTCAAATACAACTTTGATGACAGCTTTAATTACTGTTAATCAAATTACCACCAGCTGATTCCTGTCAGCAATAAAGTGTGTATTTAATGTTCCCCTCAGCTTGTGTGTAATGTGTGTCATTGTGGATTTGTCCCTGTTTTGTGTGTCCAGGGTATGAGGGCTTCCAGACATGTTATGTACATATGTAACACGATAAATTGGTGCAAAAGGGGTGGAGCCACAAATGCTCACTAGTCTCTGAGCTAGAGTCCAAGTCAAGTTTCAAGTCTTTGAGCTAGAGTCCAAGTCAAGTCTCAAGTCTTTGAACTAGAGTCCAAGTCAAGTCTCAGGTATTTTAGCTAGAGTCCAAGTCTCTCGTGGTTATGAGTGTTGTATTACTTGCTGCGTTCCATTCAAGCTGCTTAGAACACTACATAGCAATATACAGTATAATGAATTCAAAGCATGTAAATGTAATACAGTATGCTATTATGACTCCTTTAGCTATTAGAATACAGTAGCAGCTTTGATTATTTGTTTGGTATATAATCAGTGTAAACAGGCTATTGCAATGTGACCAAAAACACCAGGAATACTTTAGTTTAAAATTATTATCTATATTTTGCCTTAACATGGATATACAGTATATTTCACACCAAATGTTGAGGTAATGAAGAAGAAAGAATTTGCTTGTCTGTTGCTGAATCATAATGACAGACCTTGCCTCTTATTGTGCAGGCTCTGTGGGGCCATGAGAACTTAATACAGAAAATATTGTACCTCACCGTACCATAACTAACATTCTCCTCCCAATTAGTGCAAACTGCAAAAAAACTAATTGTAGGAAAATGCAAAACACTATTACTGCCAAAAACAAGGTTCTATGAGAACTGAAGAAATGATTAGACAGTTACTCTACAAATATTAGCAATAATAATGGTAAAAAGCACAACCATGTAATGTGCACTGCGTCTACAAGTAATAACAGCTTATAAACTACGGTAAGTCAACACATCCCCCAGAATCTCAAGTCCAGTGTAACGTTAACTATATAAAACAGATAACGTTACATGATCAACAATTAACCTGTAACCTGTTTGCAGCCAACACTAATAATGAACAGCCAGTGGGACGTAAATGATTACGTTCATCAACTACCACAAGTTTGGCAGGCAACAAACGCTCATTCAATTTTTCATAAAATAAATGACAGTCGGAGTAACCTACCGTTGCCTTGGACGTAGCTAAAGCAAGAAGCAAGCTAACGTTAGATGGCCAATGCTGAGCTAAAGATGTTTGCTAAACTATTAGGGTGCGTTTTCAGGTGCCTGGTAAAATTAGATGTGGTTGAGCCAGAATCCTTTATCTTCTTTTGTTTGTATGACGTTTTTAAAGCAGGAGCTTATGATGAATGGCACAATAGATGCCGGTGTTGTCTGTAACATCCTGACTGTACGTCCCCAAAGGGACGCCGTAAGCCTGGGAAGTATTCCCATAACTCCCGCGAGATTTAGTTTATAGTTTATTTGTCAGGGACAATGTACAAAATACATTAATCATACGAAAAGATGTTTTGTACCAGAGTTAGCTAATGCTAGTTTCCATCTGCAGTCCCCGGGCAGGTGCACACAATATTAAAAAATATTACAAATAACTGTCAATAATAATAAGAAATACATGCAAGATTACACTAATCAGATGTTTAAACAAAAAACTAGTCAAAAAACCATCACAACCTAAAATATATACAACATAGTCAAAAACATTTACCTCAATATTACATTTGTAAACTTTTAAGTGTGCTGATGCTCACATAGCAAGTTATCAAGGATGTATTTCTTTAAATTTTGAGAGAAATTATTCAACTCTACAGACAACTTTAGACTGCCTGGGAGTTGATTCCATTGTTTAATGGTTTTAAATGAAAAGGCTGTCTGTGCAAAGGCAGAGGATCTTTTCAGGATAGCACAATTTCTGTGAGCAGTGGAGCGTGATGTTCTGTTTGTATGTTCAGAATAAAGGTCTACAAATTTTTTCATTGAGGGTGGAGCAATATTATTAACAATTTTAAAATGGTTCTTAAGTTTGTATATCTAATTAGGGAATCAAAACTTAATAATATTTGGAGTGAATGATGAGTGAGTGATGAGTATGGCGGAATAAACTACCAGTTCGTATTATACTGTCTGTCCTGATTCTTAATATAAGTTAGTTTAGCCAGTATGCAAACAACAAAGTATTACATGGTGTCAGAGTACCCACATTCAGACAAATTATGGATAGTTTCGGCGTCCCAATACCCAAGATGGTTTGGGATTCAACAAATTTACCTGAAGCATGGTGACGTTTCAAGCAACACGCAGAGTTGGTATTTTCTGGATGCCTACGGGAGAAACGTGAACAGGACAAATGTAGTTACCTTCTCTTATGGATTGGGGAGAAAGGACGGGACATCTTCAACACATGGACACTAACAGAGGAAGATGCAAAGAAATTGAAAATATATTATGATAAGTATACCGCATACCTCACGCCAAAGTCCAACCCAATATACGCAAGGGTTACACTTTATTTGGAGAGTCTGACATTCCATCTGTATGTGCTCTACAGATAGTTTGTTGATGAAATGACTATCAACAAACTATCAACAAACCATCTGTTGATAAGCAACTAATTGTGTATTTTAAGGGTAGGGGTAAGTTTAGAATATGTTTTAGGGTTATGGTTAAGGTTAGGTTTAACATAAGGGGAATGGTTAAGGTTAGGATTAGGGTTAGTAGATAGTTTGTTAAAATGTTGTTGACAGTATGCAGATAATATGTAGAGCATCTAGAGATGGACTCTCAAAATAAAGTGTTACCTACGCTAGATATCGTTTTCACGAAAAAATTCAAGGGGATGGGTAAATCTTCAAACATTTCGTTTCACAGAATTAAAGCTGCTACTTAAAGACTGTGGATACCCAAATAGTGACGAGATGGAACGAGACCGCATCGTTTTCGCTACAAACTCACTGCGAGTGTGGGAGAAATTACTAAATCATGGCGCGGAACTAACACTAGACCAAGCCATAGACATTGCACGCTCTTACTTATTTCCCATAGTAAAGCATGCATATGTGTATCCTTCGTGCTCCCAAATCACCCACAATCCTATGTGTGTGGCTTGGCCATCTCGTTAAATAAAAAATAAAAACTGTAATGTTAAGATTATACCCTTCACAGCGTTATACATAGCTTTCTCGTCTTTTATAACAGGGACCAACAGGAATGGATATCGGTGAGAAGCAAACTATTTTATGTTTAGAAGTGATTGCTGTGTAACCTGCTTTTCATTTCCCCCCCTCAATTACAAAGGCTTATTTTGAAGAAGATGAGACTTGAATAACGCAATAACGTGCACTTCCTAGCCTGTTTCATTTACGTGTATTACGAATGCTAAGGAGAAGTCTCGCCTAGCCTCTGAAGGACCTGACTTGAAGGACTAGTCCTACCAAGGAATGATCCTTGACATTGAGAAACAGCTAAGCAGTGCATGAAATGCAGAAAGCTAAACCATTTTGCAAAAGCCTGCAAGTCAAAACAATACACACAACCAAACACTCACACAAAGAAAGGTATACACACTATGGCTGAAAACACTGAAGAGGAGCAGGTAGAATTTTATATTGATGAACTTATAATAATAATAATAATAATAACCTTTATTTTCTATAGCGCCTTTAAATGTACATCTCAAAGTGGTGTACAAAAACAATTAAAATAGACAAGATACAACACACAAAAGAGACATAATACACAGTAAAAAAATACATTAAAAAACAACAAGAATAAAAGGCAATAAATCAATTAAAAATTAAATATTTGGCTTGCCTGATCTCAATCGGTAGAGTGTTCCAAAGTTTTGGAGCTAATGAACAAAAAGCCTTATCTCCCATTAATCTCAAACCGGTTGAGGGAACAGTTAAAAGACCACTATCTGAAGAACGAAGAACACGTTTTGGAGTATATGGAGTTAAAAGCTCTGTCAAATATTGAGGTGCCAAACCATGCAGTGCCTTGTAAGTAAGCATCAAAATCTTGAAATCTACCCTAAACCTAATGGGAAGCCAGTGCAAAGACTCCAAAATAGGAGTAATATGGTCTCGTATGTTAGTTCTTGTAAGGATTCTGGCAGCCAAATTTTGTAAAACCTGCATTCTGTTTAAGGTTACTTTTGACACGCCAGCTAACAAGACATTACAGTATTCAATACGCGAAAACACAAAAGTGTTTATCAATCTCTCCGCAACAGTAAATGACAGCATTGGATGCAATCTGGCAATATTTCTAAGATGGAAAAATTAGATTTTAACAGTATTCAAAACATGTGGCTCAAACGTTAAATTGGCATCAAAAATTACTCCTAAATTCCTCAATTTAGTTTGAAACTCCACAGTAGAGCCATCAAGAGCTAGAGTGACCGGCTCTACTTTGCATAGTTGGTGGGGTGAACCAACAAGCATAATCTCAGTCTTTTCACTGTTAAGACAAAGAAAATTATCAGTCATCCATTCTCTCATCTTAGAAATACACTCAGAAAGAAAATTAACAGGCACAATTTGATTAGGTCTAAAATGAATGTAGATCTGGGTATCATCTGCATAGAAATAAAAATGTAGACCAAGAGATCTCAAAAGCTGACCAAGAGGATAAACATAAATATTAAAAAGAAGCGGGCCCAAAATTGACCCCTGAGGGACGCCAAACTGCACAACATTGACCTCAGATCTAAATCCACCCATGGCAACGAACTGCTTCCGATCAACGAGGGAGGATTTAAACCAATTAAGAACAGTATTAGAAACCCCAAAAACATTTTCAAGAGAAGTAATTAAAATTGAGTGATCAACAGTGTCAAAAGCGGCACTGAGATCAAGTAGGATCAAAACTGAAAGACAGCCAGAATCTGAAGCAATTAACAGGTCATTGGTGACCCTAACCAAAGCTGTTTCTGTACTATGCAATTTACGAAAGCCTGATTGCAGAGGTTCAAAGAGATTATTCTCAGTTAAGTGAGAAATCAACTGAGAAGCAACCACTCGTTCCAAGAGTTTAGCAAAAAAAAGGGAGATTAGATATGGGACGAAAATTAGCGAAGTTCTCGCAGTCAATATTTGACGTTTTAGGTACCGGGGTAATTGCAGCAGTTTTAAAAGTTTCCGGCACAACCCCAGTACACAGAGAGTCGTTTATTATACTCAAAACAAAGGGGCACAAGGAAGCAAAACATGATTTAAACAGACCAAATGGTATGGGATCTAGCAAAGAAATAGCTGCTTTCATTTTTGAAACCTCTGCTAAAAGAGAATATGAGTCAATTGTACAGAATTTAGACAGCTTAGTACCAGAATAAAAAGGAATAGCAGGAGAAGACAGGAGAGTAGAAGTGCAAAAACCTCTACAAACATTTTTGACTTTGGTGACAAAAGAATCCAGAAACTTATTACAGAAATGATCAGAAGCAGTAACTTAAAAGACAGGTTTGTGATTGAGCAATTTGTTAATTGAATTAAAAAGTTGTCTAGAATTACCCTGATTATCATCAATCATTCTAGAGAAATTATCAGATCTGGCAGAAACAATTCCAGCCTTACATTCTTGTAAGCAGTCTTTCCACATTTGATAATGAATAGTCAGGCCTGAAAGACGCCACATGCGCTACACTCTACGGCAAGATGTTTTCATCATACGCAAATCCTCATTATACCATGGAGCAGGACCTACGAATGAAACCGACCGTGACCATTGAAGAACAAATAAGTCCAGGCAAGATAGGAGAACCGAATTTAACATACAAACCCTTTTCTCCAGAGGGTCAGATGGAGTAAAACAACTTAATGAAGAGTCAATAAAAACAGAGAATTCAGAAGGATCAACTGATCTCCACTTTCGATATGTCAAAATACCAGAAGAGGCAGTGTTAGCAATGGGAATATGCATATCAAAAAAATTTGCTAGATGATCAGACAATCCTAAATCAATAGTAGACAACCCAGACACAAAAGACCCATTTGATATCACTAAATCTAAAATATGTACTTTGTTATGTGTAGTACAGTCAACAAATTCATTTAAACTAAAGCACTCCAGCAAGGACGAAAAATCCTTTGTTAATGCAGAGTCTTTTTTGTCCATCTGGATGTTAAAATCCCCCAAAAAAAGAATTCTCTCAAATTTAAGGCACAGATACGAAAACAGTTACAACGGAATACACAGAAATGCAAAGAACAAGCTTATACCAATATTGAAATTGGAACCCATAAAGTCAAATTCAAAATTGATACTGGCGCACAAACCAGAGCAATTCCTGTACACATATTTAAAAAACTGTTCAAAGATACTGCTATAAAACAAGCCACCCAAAGGCTCACCAGCTATGGGGGAGTCCCTGATTGTGAAGGGCAGCTGTCAACTGAATTGCAAGTACAAGGACACCTCCATTCTACTTGAATTCTACATAGAGTCCCTAAACACTCTCCCAAACAAGAAATCCACAACCCAGTTATACAGCCTACCCCAAACACCCAGTGCACCTAACTTAATCATCAATCCCTCCCTCCACATAGTGTCATTAGCCTTTTCAACATCAAAGCATGTGACACACATAACTTCCTTCCTAGACAAAGCATAGGCTATCTCCGTACTAACCGTAACCAAAGCATCTGTAGTCAACCTACCCCTCTTAAACCCACTCTGTGCCTCACTCACCAAACCCCTACTGTCCAAATAAAACACCAACCTACTCACAATCATCTTCTCCATCATTTTACACAAATATGAAGTGAGTGCTATGTCACTATAACTATGGCTTTTGTAGGGTCCTTACCCGGCTTGACAAACCTCAGCACCACTGCCCTCTTTCACCCACCCGACAGTACTTCGTTCCTCCACACCATATTAAATAGGTCCAATACCACCAACTTCACACTTACAGATGCATTCCTCACCATCACATAACACACCCTATCCTCACCAGTTGCCAACCTACCACACCCTTCCAGAGCTTTATCCAGTTTGTACAGAGAAAACTCTGCCTCCATGGCATCATCCCCCTCCACTCTTCTACTCATTACATCCCTGTGCTCCTCTAACAACACCTCCTTCCTCCTCTGTGCCTTCTCACACAAATGCCCACACCCGTGCACAGCGGCAAACTCCAGTCCTATGACCTCCGCCTTATCTCCATCACTCACCGCACACACGTCCCCCTCCACCAACACAGGAATGCCCCCCCCTTAACCTTGCCCCCATCTTCCTGAACATCGTCCACACCCTACCAAGAGTCGTACCCTTCCCAAAGGTTGAGCAAAACCCCCGCAACGCTTCCCTCTTCGCCCTCTTAATCGCTTGCCTTGCCACCGCCCTTTTCCTCTGATAATCCTCCAAATTATTCACTGTCAACTGTTTTCAACACCTTTAATGAAACCAAAATGGTTTAACCTATAGTTAATTTCTTAATCTATTAAAAGCCATTCATTATGTCTCCTGGGGTTGTCCAGCTGTCTGGGCTACATTGATCCATGTAACCAACTACTCTATCACCAGATTAGGGGTTAGGTTTAGGTTAAAATGTACAATTGGGTGGCCTTAGTTAGTGCAGCAGCCTAAGTCACTGCATCTGGGACACAGTACACTCTAACGTGGGTTCTGACACACATACATTACACTCTATCATGGGTTCTGACACACATATACAGTACACTCTAATTTGGGTTCTGACACACCGACCGTATACAGTACACTAACGTGGGTTCTGACACATATACAGTGGGGCAAAAAAGTATTTAGTCAGCCACCAATTGTGCAAGTTCTCCCACTTAAAAAGATGAGAGAGTCCTGTAATTTTCATCATAGGTATACTTCAACTATGAGAGACAAATGAGAAAAGAAATCCATAAAATCAAATTTTTTATGAATTTATTGGTAAATTATGGTGGAAAATAAGTCAAATAACAAATGGTGGTCAATAACAAAAGTTAATCTCAATACTTTGTTATATACCCTTTATTGGCAATGACAGAGGTCAAACATTTTTCACACACTGTATTCACAAGGTTTTCACACACTGTTATTTTGTTATTTTGGCCCATTCCTCCAAGCAGATCTCCTCTAGATCAGTGATGTTTTGGGGCTGTCGCTGGGCAACACGGACTTTCAACTCTCCTTGAAATGCTTCTTACAAAGCCACTCCTTCGTTTCCCGGGCGGTGTGTTTAGGTGAGTGTAATATATATATATATATATATATATATATATATATATATATATTAGACTCACCTAAAGGATTATTAGGAACACCATACTAATACTGTGTTTGACCCCCTTTCGCCTTCAGAACTGCCTTAATTCTACGTGGCATTGATTCAACAAGGTGCTGAAAGCATTCTTTAGAAATGTGGGCCCATATTAATAGGATAGCATCTTGCAGTTGATGGAGATTTGTGGGATGCACATCCAGGGCCCGAAGATCCTGTTCTACCACATCCCAAAGATGCTCTATTGGGTTGAGATCTGGTGACTGTGGGGGCCATTTTAGTACAGTTAACTCATTGTCATGTTCAAGAAACCAATTTGAAATGATTTGAGCTTTGTGACATGGTGCATTATCCTGCTGGAAGTAGCCATCAGAGGATGGGTACATGGTGGCCATAAAGGGATGGACATGGTCAGAAAGAAAACATCGCCCACACCATTACACCACCACCATGCCCGGATTATCCAATGGGCATTATTGGCACGGGCCCAGGGGCCCATGCGCACTTGGGGCCCAAGCAAAGGAAAATAAAATTTACATTTCAGATAATGACACCATGTATAACCAGAGAAAAGGCATGCTGATATTTGTATTAATTTAAATAGAATAATATAATTGGTCAAGCGCAGGTGTGGAAAGCACTGACGTAACAACCCGCCCCTGTGCAGCCTCCCGCGCTGAATCAAGCGGACTGTGGGATCTGTTGTTGTAAGTCAAGAAAATGAGTGAGAGAAACTGTTGTACTAAACGCAAACGAATAAAAGAAAAGGAGAGGGAGGTGTCTTTATTAAGACAGGTTCCATCTATCAAAACATTCTTCAAAAGTAGCCAGGCCCAGTAGGAGAATCGGGGTGAGGAATGTTGGGTAAATCATGATAAGCAAGCTAACCAGGAACCCGAGGAGGCTAGTGTTAGCCGCGCAGCACAACCTGCTAGCTGTACCGGTAGCAGCAGCAGCGAGCAGTGGTTTAATCAGGTGTCTGACCCGACAGTGTGGGAGGCAATCGACGAGGATGCACGTTCTGTTCTTATCGGTCGTGAACCTGCTGCCTTTCATAATAGAAAATTTTGTTTTGCCTGTATGCTTTTTTCTACCAAGAAAAATACATTTGTTAGTGTTTTTTCTAAATTGGAAACACCCAGAACGTGTGCGTGAGCATGAGAAAAGAACAAAGCCTTTTAATTGTATGTTATCATTGCTTTGGCGCTCATCTGTCACTGGAAGCGGGATTGTGAACGCTAAACTGGTGCAGCAGCTAGATGGAGAGAAACAGTATTGACGGGAGGTGCTCAAGCGGGATGTGGTTGTCATAAAGTTTTAGGTTAAATTAAATATAGTATTATCAAAAGACAAAAAAACGAGCTACTTTCTTTAACATTTGTTATTTACATTTAGGGCATTTGGCAGACACTTTTATCCAAAGCGACTTACATGTAGTACATTTTTCAATATTTGGAGAGGTCATACACCAGCAATTGTAATTTGTAAGCAACCAATATTATACCAAAATACGTACTTGTAATGTGTCTACTACCATTCAATCATCAAACAAAGTGCCTAGTGGCCTTGAATAATAAAGTGCTAAATATATAAGTGCAGAATATTTTAGTATAAAGTAGAACGATTGGAAAGAAGAGTAAAAAAACATTTGGGGAAGAAACTTGAGTTAAGATTTTTCCAGGTTTTTGACAAGTTGACCTATACGGTTTGCATCCTATTACTCACAGAAAGAGGAGAGGGGGAGAGAGAGAGTGGCAACCCCTGGAGAGCAGAGGAGGACAGGACAGGAGAGAGACAGACAGGAAGGAAACATTAATGGGTGTGTGTATGTGTTTGTGTGTGAATTATGGAATAATTTGATTCATAGAACTGGATTGGTAAAGGTGAGGCACTATGTGCTTGCATATGCCAGCTAGTTGCTCACTAGAGGTGTTACCACAGGGTGAGCATCCGTTTTGGCAAATTGACACAAATGAGGAAGTACCTTAAACCTTGGTTTCCTCAGGGTCCGGTCACCTCTTGTCGTTGTGCAGCGGTTTTTGCCACACGTTTTCCTTCCCACAGACTTCCCACTGAGGTGCCTTGATACAGCACTCTTTCTGTGTCTTACCCTCTTGCTTGAGGGTGTCAATGATGGCCTTCTGGACAGCAGTCAGGTCGGCAGTCTTACCCATGATTGCGGTTTTGAGTAATGAAACAGGCTGGGAGTTTTTAAAAGCCTCAGGAATCTTTTGCAGGTGTTTAGAGATAATTAGCTGATTCAGATGATTAGGATAATAGCTTGTTTAGAGAACCTTTTCATGATATGCTAATTCTTTGAGATAGGAATTTTGGGTTTTCATGAGCTGTATGCCAAAATCATCAGTATTAAAACAATAAATGACCTGAAATATTTCAGTTGGTGTGCAATTAATCTAAAATATATGAAAGTTTAATTTTGATCATTACATTATGGAAAATAATGAACTTCATCACAATATGCTAATTTCTTGAGAAGGACCTGTATATCAATACAAGTTTTACAATTTTTGTCCCCACCAAAATAAGCCCCGACCCACAAACCACCCTCCCCGGCTACTTATCACTGCTATCAAGGAGCATGGATTTATACAAATTTTAAGTGCTTCTGAAAGGTTATGAAAAACAAAGGTCCAGTAATAGCTCAATTTCGGGCATGTAAAAAACATATGGTAGAGTTTACATGGGGAGGAATGACATCTGTCACACTCATCCATCACTGTGGAATACATTCTGGACAATCTGGATTTAGAGTAATGAACTCTGTTGGTCACCTTAAACTGAATAAGTGTAAGTCTGACGCAAAAAGACGTGGAACTTGTTCTATCGATCACTCCATCCCAAAAAATCATCCAGACGAGCTGGTTTGAGTAAACTCCAACAACGGTTTTCATACCGTAGCTATATGAGAAAATATCTCACAGATGATCTGAAAAAAATCTTCCAGAATTTACCTATGGACACTTTTTTGTTATTGCTGAACAACTGGAAAAAGCTCAGAGGCTCACACTACCCGTATTTGCAAACTAGTAGGCTAAATTAGGGAGGAGGAACCCACATGTACTGTTGAATACGGCAGGAGGAACGACCTGGACAGAACCCAGGTGTACTGTAGAATACCGCAGGAGGAATGCCCCGGACAGAACCCCGGTGTACTGTAGAATACGGCAGGAGGAACGCCCCGGAACCAGTCGAAATCATGGCTGACATTTCCTTGACAGCAGAAACTGGCATATAAAGAAAGTTTTGTCTCTAAAAAATGTATAACAATTGATACCGGTTTGTGTTTTCAGGGAGTCAAACATATGACGTAGACATTTACTTAAAGCCACCTTAAACGCTATGCCACTCGAGCTGTGTATATGGGTTAACAAAATAGTGGACATAGCCTATTAAAATTAAGATTTATAATTTAAAGCAAATACGAATGAATTTTGTTCAATAGATTACAGTGATAGTTCAGCTATACCTATGTGCAGATTATAATAAGACAATCAAATATCGTAACAAAATATTATAAGATTAGGTCATTATCCCTGTTTGGAGAAAGTCACTTCAGACATACTCATTTTACACTAAATGTCTGCAATGATTAGTGCAAATGCGAACACAAACATGCGGCTTTTGCATTGACTTTCACAAAGGTGTTTCTCTCTTTTTATCTACTTAGGAAGAGACGTAAAACTATAAATATATATAATATTATAAATTATTACAAATTCTTGACGTGCAATGCAAATTATGTTCTTCTGGATATGTAGGAATATTTACCTGTGTATCTTATATTTGAATTGGCTGATCAACATCTAAGAAATAGCAGATTAGCTTGATAAATGTGACATTTGGCATAGTTATTAAAAGTACTTGTATCTGTACCATTATACAATCTATTATAGAGCTAAAAGAGTCTCAATAAAGATAAATGCACACATTACATTCACATATGGACACACAGGATTCATACATGCACACACAGAATTCATACATGCACACACAGGATTCATACATGCACACACAGGATTCATACATGCACACACAGGATTCATACATGCACACACAGGATTCATACATGCACACACATGATTCATAAATACACACACAGGATACACAAATGCGCACAAAATTCACAAATGCACACACAAAATTTAAAAAGCAAAGAAGATTCACAAATGCACACAAAATTCACAAATGCACACAAAATGCATAAATACACACACAATTCAGAAGGGCAAACAAAATTTACAAATGCACACAAGATTCAGAAATGCACAGGACACAATTCAGAAATGTATTTCTAATGCACACACAAATATATTTTTATTTACAAACTGCTTGCGGTCTGTGAACGTCACTGCATTTGTGTGTGAATTTTGAGACTCCCCTGACATGGCTTGACACACAAATGTGTTTTTTTAAACAGGGAATGATCTGCAACCAATCAGATATCTCCCTTGTTTTAGCCAATCACAAGAACGCACCCTACGTGGGGGATTGTTTACTTCCAATCACATGAACGCGTTCACACAGCGCCGGGAGCCGGGAGTGTTTAACTAAGATTAACATTACCGATGAAAGGACAACTGTTTTCTCTGCCTCTGCCAAGCATATTCTGCTCAAATTTCAGCAATGAAAGACATTAAATTTCATTAGACATTTTAATATTTAAGTTGATTCACTAATGTAAAGACTGATAAAAATGTGTTGCTGCAACGTAAAATTGCGTAGTCAAATCTTTTAAATTATCTTGTGAACAATACGTTTGGAAAAGGGCAGCGGTAGTGTCGCTGCCTAACATTCGGTAGGTCATCGGTTCGAATCCTGTCACAGACCGCAAGCAAATTGTGAGCATTTGTGTATCCTGTGTGTGTATTTATGAATCATGTGTGTGCATGTATGAATCATGTGTGTGCATATGTGAATGTAGTGTGTGCATTTATCGTTATTGAGACTTTTAGCCCCATAGCTATGATCAGTACTCGTATCGGCAACTACCCAAAATTAAATACTCTGTACTTGTACTCGTTCCATAAAAATTGGTATTGGCCCATCCTTAGACTAAACTTGCTTTTAACATGTTGAACAACACGTTTTTTGTTTGGGAATAGTTTCATGTAATCAGCACATGGGGGTTGGGGGTTTTGTAACAATGACTAGCTAGTTGTCATTTTATCAGAATATACCATAGATCATCTGCTTAGAAATATAGGAAATATTGGTTAGGATAGAACACCAGAATTAAATCTGCTAAATAAAAGTATATTACATTAATTATTAATTTATCTTGTCTTTGTTTGAAACAAATTGTAGCCTATACGATTATAATAAAAAAATGTATATGTTCTATAACAGGGGTTCCCAAACTTTTCCATGACAAGGCCCCCTAAATACCACTAGGTTCTGGCCAAGGCCCCCCTTTTCCATGATGTGTTATTGAACCCATCGACAATACTACGGCAAATGTAGAAATAAATAAATAAAACATCTAGGTGAATATCCATTAACCTTTATTGGTGATGAAATAATAACATTTGTACGTCAGATCTTCATATATCTTCATATCTAGTACAGTAATTTCAACATTCAACATTGTATATGTGTGTGTCAGTGAATGGAAAAAGAGAGAGACCTTGACGAGAGGGTGTGTGTGTGTGTGTGTGTGTGTGTAGGCTGGGCCTGGTGGCAACATTCAACAACATTGTGTGAGTGTGTGTGTGATCATATCAATGGGAAGGCTGGGCCTGGTGGCAACATTCAACAACATTGTGTGAGTGTGAGCCTATCAACGGGAAGGCTGGGCCTGGTGGCAACATTCAACAACATTGTGTAAGTGTGAGCATATCAATGGGAAGGCTGGGCCTGGTGGCAACATTCAACAACATTGTGTAAGTGTGAGCATATCAATGGGATGGGTGGGCCTGGTGGCTCCTACACAGTTTGTCAAGCCTGGGCTTTATGTCTGTCAGTGCAACACGCATGTCACTCTCCACATTTAGACGTGCTCTGTGTTTTGTTTTAAGTACTTTTAAAGATGAAAATCCAGAATCACACAAATAAGTGGTTGCAAAAGGAAGAAGGCATTTCAGAGCACTCTCAGCTAGGATGGGAAAGTCATTTCTTACATACATCCAGTAGTTAGAGAGGGAAAGAGCCTCAAATTTCATTTTTAAATCCCATGAAGTAGTCATCTCAATCAGCTCCTCCTGTGATTTTAAGTACAGACAAGTGCCTACATCCGGGGCAAATGGGTTCCTTACCCAGTTTAGATGGAAGCTGTCAATGTCAGGGAAATAGTCTCTGAAATATCCCTGGAGGTGCTCCAGGTGGGATTGTATCAGTGGAGAAATTGTGTCCAACTCACCACCAGATGACAGCAGCTCTTGGTGTAATAGTGGGAACATTTCTGTAATTCCCTCCTTAAGCTTGTTTGACCACAGCGTAATCTTTTACGTTTTTAAGCATTCGTTGGAGAGGATCTCGAAGCAGAGAACGCATTTGGGGCACTCATGTCCATTCTTCTGCGTGACGCAGGTAAATCCATACTTTATGTATGCTGCGTCATACCTACGAGTCTTACTCGGCCAGGAGTTCATTTTCTGAAATGTTTTATCTGAGGTTTCTATAGCTGGCTCGTCAGGTTTTTTCCTTTTGAAAAATCTATCCATTTTGATAGAGCTAGACAGCTAACTAAATAAATAGCTGAATATCTGAATAGCTGAGCCCTGGCGGTTGTTACCAAGGCTACACTGACGTGATGGCGTACCAGCCAATCAGAAAGATTAGCATTAAAAGTTTAATGTTCAGATATGCGACAAATTATTATAATGCTATTTCATAACAACATTTATAATAATTTATATTTTTCGTATATTTTTTACATATTTATAATGTGTAATTTTTTTATTTTGCTTTAAATTTTTCTGATAACTTGCTGTGGCCCCCCTGGCGGCCCCCCAGGGGGCCCAGCCCCCACTTTGAAAACCACTGTTCTATAATGTCTGACACATTAAAAAAGCTCATACTTTTGGATAGTCATTATGGAAAGCGGACCCCAAAGTATAACGTTGGCAAGGCAAATGTCCGAAAATATCGAGGTGTGAGCTACAAGTTCTGTGGTACATCACCGTTGTAAATATCCCATTAACATTGATTGAGTAAATGGGCAAAAACTGCTCTACGTTGACGACAGCACCTTTTAATGACAAAAAATGTGGTACAGAGCTTCAGAGCGGCATGCGTTACAAGCACTCAATGTTTCATGTTGATAGCATTTACTACGGAAAAGATATTGTAATCACAATTGACCCAGTTGTATAACAAATGTATTTAGTTATTGTCCAAAACAAATAAACGTTGAATAAAGCAGGGCCTAAGGGCTGATCTTCGCCATTAGATAAAGTTTTGTGGTGGGGTAGATATATTGATGTGATTCTGATGTTCTCAGGCTCAGAAAAATAACTTACAGATTTCTGTGTATGTCAACAGCCTAAATGAGAACCTTAAATTTAGTTTGGAGTATGACTTACGTGCCTGGATCTACGGATCTCAAAAGACAATGAGGGATTCTTACACACGTCTATCTTCAGAAAAGCAACAGATCGTAATACCATATTACATGCAAATAGCTTTCACCCACCATGGCTTATTAATAACATACCATTTGGACAGATACAGAGACTAAGGCGTATATGTGATTCAGATCAGGATTTCCAAAGTCAATCTATGGATATGCAGCAGCGCTTTCGACAAAGAGGATATCAAACCAAAACTCTCATTCAAGCTCATAATAGAGCACAATCGCTTGAAAGGAAGAGCCTGCTTAGGTCTAGACCCAAAAGAGTGCCAACTCAGAAACCTTACTTTGTCACTCATTATTGCAAGGAGGCTGTCCAGATTAAACACATTATAAAGAAAAAATGGAACATTATTGAATGTGACCCGGCTTTACAGGAAATATTCACGGAACCCCCTGGGTTCAGCGTTAGGAGAGCCCCTACAATTAAAGACAATCTAGTAAGAAGTCACTTCCCTGCTCCTAAACGTGAAACTTGGCTTCGTCAACCCAAGGGAAACTTTCCTTGTGGTAATTGTAATTATTGTGAAAATATGGCTAAAACTGACACGTTTAGGGATGTTTTCAGTAATAAGACCTACACTGTCAAAAGTTTTATAAACTGCAATACTACCCATGTTTATCGATTAGAGTGTACCTGTGGCTGCTTCTATATAGGCCTCACTAAAAGAAGACTAAGAGAAAGGGTAGCAGAGCATAGGTATGCCATCCAAACTGGAAATATGAATTATCCATTGGCTAAACATTATATAGATGCAGAACATGGATGGGATTCGACCTGAAGAGTAATGGGCATTGAGGCTATTCGCCTTGATTTCAGGGGTGGGGATATAATCAAATGCCTTAAACAGAGGGAGAAATATTGGATTTATTCCTTGAGGGCCACTAGCCATCCAGGTCTCAATGAAGATTTTGACCTTTCACCCTTCTTGTAATTGCTGTCTCAATAGGGACAATGTTTTGCCGTTCGTAAATCATGGCTTTTAATGCAATAGACCCAATTGTGAAAATGTTTATACTACTAAAACTGTTGTAAGACCATCTTGAGTTGAGAATTATGATATCTAACTAACCTATTCAGATTTATATATTTTTGATACATATTTGTAATAATATCACTCTTATTTTTTCTCATGGAGATCCTACTTCAATTTGGTCTTTTTTTGTCATTTCTGGCATTAGACATGATTTTACTATTACTATTGCCTCTAGTGGCCTAAAAATGTGTGGCAAGTGCCAGAGTGACACACCTGAAACCAATACAATTATAAGTATGGGTTGATTTTGTTTGTTTGTTACCAACACCCTGATGAAGGCCAGTGGGTCGATACGCGTTGGTGTTTTTTAAATGCTCTAGCCCTCTAAAATAATAAAGGCCTTTTAAATTTTGTATCCAACTGAGTGCCTGGACTTGGATTTTTTCTAGTTTTCTCCTCATTAACATTTAACCCTTCCAGCAGCTGTTACGTCCCCCAGTCTCAAGATCCATGTTTGCTTTGTGCCCTGGTCTGTATTGCTGTTCTGTGCTGTGTTTCTGTCCTGTTCTGTGTGTTTGTTCTGTTCAGTTTGTCTCTTCCTCACAGGTGGTGCAGATTCTCATCAAGCCAATCATCATTTCACTGACTCCTCCCCTCCGTTATCCCATACACCTGGTTTCAG
>JACXGM010007802.1:0-30018 GCA_016801145.1 Umbra pygmaea | reverse complement strand
TACATACATACATACATACATACATACATACATACATACATACATACATACATACATACATACATACATACATACATACATACATACATACATACATACATACATACATACATACATACATACATACATACATACATACATACATACATACATACATACATACATACATACATACATACATACATACATACATACGTGTGTATATGTGTGTATATGTCCTTTTCAGTGTCTATTTTACAGATGTTGTTGATTGTGTCATTTCTGACACTATTGATCTTTTCAAAGCTTTATGGATATTATTCTACTTTTATTTTCGAGAGCTAGGCGAGTGTTTGCTCAAAGAACTTTGAGACAGATTTAAACCCATGCTGCAGGAGTACAGACTGATATACTGTACACTGTCCAACAGGGTGATTACCCCCTTAGTTAATTTAAGCTAAATTAATGTCATTGTTTTTAAATTGTTTTTTAGCTTAATCTTACACTCAGTATTAAAGAAATGTAAAATAAATTGTACCAAAGAAAATTCTTAGTTACAATGTGTAGAATTTCGAAGTGAAAACAGAACTTCTTTCAATGACCAGATCCTAAAGCTGTAGAACATTTAGTTAATGATAGTTTAAATAGGAGAAATAGCTGTAGATTATTTCCAGTATTTTACAGTGCATATTTAGCCATTTGGGCTATTTTAACAGAGCTGTAGTGCGGAGTCAGGAGCTTAGACTGTTCCGCCAAATTCAGGCAAGTATTTTGCCATTTGAACAGGTATAGAAATGAGGACATGATGAGCACATGCCAGTCCAACTTTAATGTAATTTATGAATTTTAAGCTGAGAGTAACCATTAGAAAATGGGCACACTGTGGTCATAAAGGGATGGACATGGTCAGCAACAATACTCAAGTTAAACGATGCTCAATATGTACTTAGAGGCCCAAACTATACCAGGAAAATATCTCCCACACAATTATACCAACCAGCATTATCACCAGCCTGAAAATTTGATTTAAGCCATCCATGCTTTCATGTTGTTTAGGCCAAATTCTGACCCTACCATCTTAATGTCACAGCGGAAATCAAGACTTATCAGACCAAGCAACATTTTCCCAATATTCTATTGTCCTATTTTGGTGTGCCTGGCAAATTCAAGCCTCAGTTTCCTGTTCTTAGCTGACAGGAGTGGTGCCCGGGGTTATCTTTAACTATTCACTGTAAACCATGGAGATGGTTGTGCGGGAAAATCCCAGTAGTTAAGCACTTTCTGAAATACTCAAACCAGCCTGTCTGGCACCAACAACCATACCATGTTCCAATTCACTTAAATCACATTTATTTCTTCCCCATTCTGATGCTTGATTTGAACTTCAACTGACCATCTTGACCATGTCTACATACAGTGCATTGACTTACTGCCATGTGATTAGCTTTTTAGAAACTTGTGTTTACAAGCAGTTGAACGGGGGCATTTCAGAAAGAGGGTTTAGCAAGAACTCAGAGTTAGTTCACTCAGAGGTAAACTCTGGGTTTACGGTTTCAAAAATCCAGTTCAGCGTTACATTGACTCAGTAACCATGCCAACATACTTTATGAATCTAACCAGCTCGATAGCAGGTTATATTAAACTAACCCTTAGTTTGTCCTACTCTAACTGAAACCTGGCATCTGAATGTTTCAGGCAGGGCGTGTCCTGTCCTCAAGGAGCCAGTTGATTTTGAAGCACAAATATAAAAAATCAGCCGTCTACTTAAAAAAGTAAACTTTTTGCATGGAATTCATGTAGTTCCAGCAAGCCAAACCTTTGTCAAAGCTACTTAAATTCATATTTCAAGTAGCCTATGCAAAGATTTGGCTTGTTGGAACTGCAGGGGAATATTATTGATTTTAATTAAGTGGAGGCTGTTTTTTTGTCAGTGTACTCCGCAGAAATCTCAGTTGGGAAAGTGCGATCAGACACGATTGGATGATGTAGCATTCCCTTATTAATATATTTGAGCGTTACTGTTTATATGCATAATATATCATTTATCTGAACAATATTCTCATCCCTCACACACCGTTTACACCATTCCAAACATTAGGTGCTAAGCAAGAAAAAGCAGTTCTACTGATCTCAGTGTTTGCCATGGGAGTTGATGTTAACCAACCCTGTGACCTTGTATTATATTCTAATACTCTAGGCTTCAACAAGGAACACATGTAAATAGGGAGCTTATGGAGAAGAGCTTTATAAACAAATAGTGTAGTGCAGTAATCTATGGGTTTTCAATGTGGTCCACCCAACCTTCTGGTAAATGATACAATGATGAGTATTAAAAATATCAGATGTTATAAAATGAAGAGCACTATGATAAACAGTCATGGGATCTCAGAGATGTAACGTTTGCACTTTGATATATAGTCTCCATAATCAAGAGCAGGTAAAAAAAAGTTGAACAATTAACTTCCTACTAGCAATGGAAAAACTAAATGTATTCTATACAAGAACCTCACATTTATGCTTCTTAACAAGCTCTGTTAAATGTTTCTTAAAGGAAAGATTACTGTCTACAAAAAGGTACTTGTTCAATCACAGTACCATTTAGGGCAGTGTTTTTCAAAGTATGGGTCCCGACCCACCGGTGGGTCGCGGGAGATTAAAATTGGGTCGGCAAATATGTTTTCATAATTATTTCGTCATGGTTCTTTTATGATTAAAATGTTATAGTTGACAGTACACCTCCATAGCCACATGGGGCAGTGTACCGAACTGAGCAGTTGTGTAGGTCAAGCGGGTCCTACAGTATGATTAACACATTGTGAAGAACACGGACGAATCGCGGAATCCAGACATTAACGTGCAATTCAACAAAATAAAAATATAAAAAATCCTTATCTTAAAATTCCAATATATTCACATTGTTATAATTACCACCGCATGTCGCCTATTCTGAAAGTAATGTGGATTTGTAAGCGCAGTGTCCTCCGAATGCGGTGTGTGTGTGTGTGTGTGTCTCCCAGCACGCGCCTCTCTATTGCGAATGCGAAGTGCTTGTAACATGACTACTACCTTCCCTTCTACACTACATTCCCTAAAAAGAGACAACACTGTTTCTTGGGAGTTCGTGCGTAACATTAGGCTACTTCAGTGAAAAATGTAATAGCGAACTTCCATGGATGGAGTGAAATTTGTGCAAAGAAATATAAAATTGTATATGCAGTGTGCGTTTGTCTACTGAACATAGCCAGCATGCGCCTTTCAGATATCGCTCCTATCTAACGCACGTCATAAAAGTATGTAGTCCATTCTAAATTGCCGAAAAACACAACATTTGTTTTTCTCCGTTTCACTAACTCATCCAAATGCTTATGAAAACGATTAGGCTACTATTTAAAAGGGAAACAATGATGAATATCAATAATTTGTATTTAATTAATAATATGTATTTAAATCGCTTGAAGTAATTACCGTAGTCTAGTCATTGAATTGGCCAAAAATAAAACAGATTTTACAGGGCCCTATTGGCTTACCTACATCAGTCAAAATAACCTGTATGTTAAAAAAAACGTGTTCACCCAATGCGCTGGTCGTTAGAAGTAACAAAAAGAATTGCCATTTACTGTATTACAGTTTTCCTAACTTTATTTGACTTTAGTTTCACATAGCTAGTTAAAACAGCCTCATGGATATTTTTTATCTGAATGGGAGTAAATTAATACAAGTAATCTAATATTTGTGGGAAAACCACCTCATCTTGGTTATTTTGGGGAATTTAACATGTTTTTATAAAACACAGGTATGTGGTGATAATACTGTCAATATTTAGAAAATTAAATGTTGTACCTATTATTATTCTGGTGACAATTAGAACGTATGTATTATGTTAATACCCCTACATACAAATACAAATGGTAGGAAAATGGTATATTTGCAAACACCTATTTTCATGACATTTGGGTCACGATGGTTTGTAATTTTGAAAATGTGGGTCGCTGGAAAAAAAGTTTGAAAAACACTGATTTAGGGAGTGATGCTGCAACTAGAGCCCGACCGATATATCGGCGTGCCGATATTAGGCATTTTCCAAACTGTCTGTATTGGCAATTATAATTCCAGATAAATTAATATTTAAAAAATAATAACCTGCCTCTGCTGAACTGCGGCTATTGAGGACTGACTGATTCAGTACACTACCTCATACTGTATATAGTTTATATTTTGCTGCTGTTGTTATTTATCAGAACCTATATAACTTAACAGAATATTTTTTCCAGTCTTGTTCAAAGTTATATTTATTAAGCTATTGAGTCTATTAATACTGGTAAGTCTATTAATTAGGGACTTTAATTTTCATATCTGAAGTTTGTATTTTTGTACATTTTATTTATCTGAACTTTTATATATTTTGATGTTCCTCTGTTCTTTTGTGACAATAAAACAAACAAGTTTATTTTTAAACTGCATTATCATATTATTTCAGTGAGGACTTATAAATAACTATACAGAACAAATGTTAGGGAAAACTGTTTTTTTGCTAATTTCTGGATTTCTTTATATACGTATATATCAACCAATATGTCGGAATATGGGATTTTTGATTAACCAAATATTTGTATCAGCCTTAAAATTCCTTTATCGGTTGGGCTCTAGCTGCAACCCAATAGAGATGTTTTTTTTTTAAAGCATGTACTGTTTTAAATTTTCCCAGCATTTAAAACAAGCTTTAGATTAGCAAGGGTGACCTGAACAGCTATGAAATCAGATTGCAACCTTGACACTACTAGGTCAGTAGTCGGAGCAGTAGCATATAATATTGTCATCAGCATACAGATGAAGAGAACATTATTTAATAGATTACTCTTTACATAAAGGAAATTGGGCAAACAGAACAGGTCCTAGAATTGATCCATGTGGAGCTTCTTTATGCATTATTCAAGAAAATCTGACTTGACTCCATGGCCTGAGTGTGGTCTTTAATATCGTCACATGCCTTAAGAGCTGAGGACTATGAGGGACAACTTTCTTAATAAAATACCATTAACAGTGTCAAAGGCCTTGAAAAATTCAATAAACAGGGCAGCAACACACTTTATTTAGCATCCAAAGCATAGAAAACATAATGTACAACCAGTGTAGCTGCTGTAATAGTGCTGTGACCCTGTCTGAACCCTGATTGATTCAAGACACATTTTTCAGATAAGTAAGAATGAAGCTGCCTATTTACGAACATCTTTAGAATCTTAGCTAAATGGGGAAGTCTAGAAAGTGGTCTGTAATATTCAAGATCAATCACCACCCTTAGAGGCATGCAGATTTACTTTCTTTAGGAATCATTCCTAGACAATGTCAAATTTAAAAGGTCTAACAGCACCTATGTAGAAAGCTGCACATTTCACAACAGAGCTGACTCCAAATTATTTGCCTCTTTATATCTCCCTGAATCCAATGCACGCAAGTCATCCAGGACCTCCTTAACAGAGAACCCCTGACCAGCATTATATTATTCAGAGAATCTCCTCAAGTAGTATCCATCCAACTACACTGCGGTTGGGTTGTTTGTGAAACTTTATAATATTTAAAGCCTTGTCAAGTTTGTCAGTATTGATGCCAGAAGCTAGATTCATTTGATGGGGAAAAGAGGGAGAATTGCAGCATTTCAGTGATTTAATAATTTTTCTGAATTTAGCTGGATTTTCTGCGCACTCAGCCAGTGCTGTAATAAAGTAATCTGATTTTAAGTTCTGGAATAGTTTCATACACTGATTTCTTAACCACCTAAATAACTGCCAATGTGAGTCCAAGTCAGAGAATCTGGCTTATGCCCATGCCACATTTCTTTTGTGAAGGGCCATAGATAGTTCAGAACTAAACCAAGGATTAGATCTACTTCTCACCTTTCTATAGGGAGCATGCCTATCTGCTAATGAGTGAAAACAGGTAAAATAGTAGTTCAGCATCTCTTACATCAGCAATGCCATCAAGTTCAGAACTATGCAGGTCTTATAAAAAGCTTGTTGAAATTCCTGAAATTTCTTTAATCTATAATAGGTGGATTTGACCTAGGATTTCTGGTATCTCTAACACATGCAATTGGCCCCTTTTGGGTCACTTATATCTAATGGAAACTCACCACTTGGCAAATATTTATATGGAGCATTTGTCAAAATAGAATCAATTAGTATTTTGTCTGCTCTTTTTAAATTTGGTGGGTGCTAATTAGCTGTGATAGGTTTAACTTAGCACAACAACACTTCTTGAGATTCTCAGTGTAAATTAAAATCTCTTAGGATAACTACTTGACCAGTCACTTGGCCCAGCATACTGTACGTCTGTCAGCAGAGGGAGGGCGATAAACACCTATCAGAGTAATATTACAGAGTAATATCAGTTGTTTCCGGGGTCCGCGTGGCATAGCGGGCCAAGTTGCTGCATTGCAGGACAGTCTCCGTCACGATGATCATGGGGCCGAGCCTGACCATGGGTTATCTGACTTTTCCCGGGCCTCCTGCACAAGGCAGCGCACAATTCAAAACCTTTAGGGATAGAGCGAGACAAGGAGCTTGTGAGATGTTCTTGGATAAAGTTTGCAACACCTAGTTTAAATTTAACATCCCCAAAGCGAAGGTAATGCATTGCTTACCAAAGTCCAGTAACGTATTTATGAGTGTTCTAAAACCCTCTCTTGAGTTGTTTGGACTGCTGAAGTTTAATATCATTCAATCCAACATGGACAATAACAGCTAAGGCAGAGGAATGTTGGCTAATGAGTGGCGGTAGCACAGCATTTACATCCTGGACCTGAGCACCTGGCTAACAGAAAGTCTGTTGCCCTCCTGACAAAACATTTCTGTTACCCAGGATGAGTCTAGAACTAAAACAGCTAGACTAAATAGGGGATTCCTTTTTGAATGGCGGTGCTCTCCCTCCTTATCTGCCTCCTAGGTTGTTTTGAGGTCTAGTAAAAACATTAGCCGGCCTAGCGGAGGGCATGATGGCAGTGCTGATAAGGTGGGGGAATTTTGAATCCTCCTGGGGATGGTTGGTCCTTTTAGGTCTTCCAGGACCTGGAATCTGGTACCCAGTTGAAGTGACTTCGTAGCCTTTTTGGTACTAAGTCTTCTGGAACACCCCCAGACAGCGATCCAGGGCTTAGGAGGCGGCACTGAGGGAGTGGAACAGACTTTGTGCTTTGGTTTACCACCTAGCCAAGGCCGCTGTCCTCACTGTCTCCGGCTCTCCAGTTGAGGTACCAAACCACGGATAAGTGGATATATAGATAGTCTGGCTGACCAGGCAGAACTTTGATTCTGAGGCTAGCAGCTTGTGTTCAGCACGGAGACTAGTAAACACTGGAAAGATTAAGTGTTAGCTTCTTCAATGAAAAGACTGTGGGGAAAAAAAGACACAAAAGTAAAGACATAAGAAGTCAATAAAAACTGAAATGAAATGTCCTTTTAAAAATGAAATCACTGTTAGAATCCCAGGACAATTTGTAAGTAACTAGCTAGCTACTATTATAGTAGCTAGTTAGCAGTCCCAACCTGTGTGTGTATTTATTTGATAGGTTTGTTTAGATTCAACTTTGGGTAATGAAACATGGAAACGAAATGTAGTTTACCATCTAAACCAGACACTGCAAAAAGTACCATAGGTGCAAATATTAGTGCCTTATGAAATCTAGGGAGACGCAAAGCCTTGCATTGTCCACGTGCCGCCATCTTGGGCATAGATGGTTTTGGTCA
The DNA here is from genome assembly GCA_016801145.1 of Umbra pygmaea. NCBI lineage: Eukaryota > Metazoa > Chordata > Actinopteri > Esociformes > Umbridae > Umbra > Umbra pygmaea. The sequence goes on along the minus strand of JACXGM010007802.1, from coordinate 22,300 downwards.
CTCTACAATAGAAATATTTTATTTATAGCATGGTCAAGCAAAAACAAGGAACTTTTTTCATTAACATTAACTTCTATGCTCATCTATAATTCTGTAAACAACTGTAAATAGTTTACTATGTATAACATAGTCATTAAGTAATCCAGTCTTCCATGTTAGAGCCTTACCTGTAAGTTAACTTATTGGCTACTTGCATAGAGAGTTATAAAGTGCCAGATTGAATGACCTATTAGAGCTCATGAACTCTGGTGGTAGGAAAACACACTTGGCTTGTACCGTATGTCAGCCTGGTCAGGGGTTCTGTTTGAGCAGCCTCAGCTACGTCAAGAAAGGGCAGGGCCAGTCCATACTAGCACGAGATACTGTATATAGGTGCACTAATTTACACTTTTAACATGCTTTTGTAGAAGGTATCTATGGTTCTAGAAGGTATCTATGGTTCTAGAAGGTATCTATGGTTCTAGACCTGCCAGACTATGTTTTATAACATTCATGTCACAACATTTCACATGATTGCATTTTAAGTAGGGTTAACATATTGGTACTTGTGCAATATGATGTGAACCTAATCATTGCATAACAGAAACCTACCTGAAGGAGTTGAACTAACAGAATAGCATAGGTGAGGGTTTTTTCACACACCCAAATTATAAATAAAATACAATCTAAAGCACAGACAATGTTAAGCAGACATTCAAATCAACACCCGGTTGTTCAAATAGACTAGTTAACAATAATATAAATGTACGACCCAACCTCAAGTTAGACCTTCTTAGGTAATTAGTTATGTAGTTTAGCTACTCATTATTAAGGCTTTTTTTGGCTACACTCAATGCAGATGTGTGCTCTCTGTACCAGCTTGGGCTGACAGGATTTCTGAGAACATTGCTTACAAGGAACTGATCAGACCAGCCGCTCGCGATGTGGACCAGAATGCCAGGGCATGATGTTGATGGTGGTGATTGTCACAATAAACATAAATCTCTGGAAACTGTTAAGAGACAACTGCAAAAACCATCAGTATCTCTGGTTTTGCTATTGGTAGGGATGTGTTTGGGTAAAATGAACACATTTCGTTTTGTTCCATAAATGACTGACAAGTTTTCTCCCAAAGTCCAAATAAAAAAATGTTGTTAAGAGCATTTATTTGCACAAAATGGGAACTGGTGAAAATAACAAAAGATGCATTGTTGTCAGATCTCCATGTGTTAAGAGTTCAGAAATGAGTATTTGGTAGAATAATAATAATTATTATAATATTTGCCTTTCATTCATCTTGTCATGCTCTCCAACAGTCTTTCACATTGATGTTTGGTGACTTTATGCCACACCTGATGCAAAAATTCAAGGAGCTCAGCTTTGTTTGATGGCTTGTGACCATCCGTTTTCCTCTTGATCACATTCCAGAGGATTTTAATGCTGTTGATTTAAGGAAAATATGCAGTGGTCTCTTCATTGCAAACAACTCAAAAAGATTATCTCATGTGCTTACTTGATTGAAGCATTGTTGGAGAGTGACAACTAAAACTATTTGTAAAATAAGTAATATTTAAACTTAAAGGCAGATTAAATTAGTCATAATAATATTTTTTCTCTGTTTGTTGACCTGTAGCAGCCAATCCAGTCCTGTGATTATAACCTGAATCACTCAGATTCACTTTTCCTCAGCTGGGATGATGCCAGCTTAGCTCCTTATTAATAATTACTCCAATAATAATATGCTTTGTTTAGACTTCATCCTCCACCCTCATTTGAATGCGTACCAACAACTGATGGACATCCACAGACCAGTGTAGTCTCTTGTAAAACGTAATTTTAAAGACTGAACCTTTTTGTAAGACTTTCTTTAAATAAAGCGGCAGAGAGCTGGTAAAGCGGACATCTGCATTAAGCAGGAGTAAAAAAGATAGAGAAAAGAAATGTACTAGTTTTCATTCACCTGTATAAAAAACATGAAGCATGGGTCTTTGGCTCTCCAGAATAAAATATTTCCCCTGCAGTCTACCAATGTGGTAGGAAGCCTGAACACAACCTGCAGGGAATGGTTTTTATCAAAAGTCTTGCAATCACAATTAAAATAACTGATCAGAATAAAGTACATGGTCATCAAATGAGCACCCACTGACGAGGCAGACACGACTAGATTACGTGGTAATTACAGCGTTGCATCCTCAGGGTAGGAAAAAACACCATAACAATATGGTTTTGTACAGAAGAATTATGACTAAAATCAAATATGCCTACTGGAAAATGTCTTCACTGCATTTAACCCAATAATTGTGAAGAATATTACTACAGAAATGGTTAGAATATTCACAATTTATTTTCATTGAGAGTTGTTTGGGCCCAATGTGAAACATCGGAACTGGGACTTTTGTGATTGGCCAACAGACAGGCCAAACAGCGAAAGTAATTCACGGTGATAAACAAGACTGGAAATCCTTGACTTGGAAATCAACTATTTCCAACGGAGGTCAAAGGTGATTACACAGAAAGACCGTCTTTCAGTGTTGGGACATCTCCCACCTGCAAGTAATCACAGGGAAACAGGAAATGTCTAGAGTAGTTGCGGTCAGATTACTGTTTACCCTTGCAACAACATACTATACATGATATACACAAAAGTTTTCTCCCTAGCCAAACCTTTCTAAATCTCATGTCTGTCTGTTCTGTTCAAGGCCTGTCCCCCCCCTGCCAGGACCAGTCTAGATAGCCCCATGTTGACAAGTAATCTGCGTGAGATCAGCAAATGTAATCGCCTTTATCTCAGGCCTGCCCGGCTAGAGCATTACTTGCCACCAGTTTGCGTGTGCCACAGTAGGTCCTGTTAGTAGTGTTTTGTAGATTGCTGGAGTCTCAGCACCAGCTTTCTGCTAGGTTCTGTTTAAGTTACAAGGATTTCAGATTGAGCCGCCCACGGTACATTGCCTTCATGTTTATGACGTGTTGTTTCACTACATAAACTTCGATTTGAATCCCCCCTGACATTTTTGCTAGCGCTAGGCTGCTTGTCAAATGAAATTTGTGGTTTGGAATAATCCTTAGTGTTCTTGAAATACTGTAAGGGTGCAGAACAGCTCAAATACATAACAATAGCCTGTTAGGGAGGTTTGTTTTTTGCTAGGTTTCACCGAGGGACACTAGGCTAAGCAATGTCAGAAGCATATCAGATGGGCCTTTTGGAGTCTATTATTGGTTTCTGTCAACACAAAGGAAAGTGTTCAGGACGGGAAAATATCAGAAACAACCAAAAACTTTAAGCGTTCAACAATATCCAAAAATAGTTAGGCTGACAGGTAAAAAAAACAAAATGCATTTGCATTTTAGCCAACTTGAGCTAACTATAGGACATGTATGGAATTTGACAGACTTCTAGTTATATTCCTATAACAATAATAGGCTGTTAGTAACGCTGTTTTTAACTATGCAATGAGGATCTATCATAATGTTTTCCCTTGGAACCGTACTGCCAACACAGAACCACCATATCTAGAAGGTCCTGCATTCAATCATAATACATTGACATACATAATCAGCTACTAACACAGGAGAAAATGACTGCTGCCGGTTACCTCACATCTCCCTAGAAATGTTCATTGAGTTTGGCTAACTATCAGAGCTCTTCAGTGTATCCGTTCTTACTTCAGCAACAAAAGATTTAACTGCAAACAGTGATGTTAATTTAGCGCTTTAAGCTAAAAGCATTCGATTACATATTTCCTTGTGTGTGTACATTGTCAGTCTTCAGCCATGGCCACGGCAGGCACGGGCACAGCAGAGCCAAACCGGCCAGGGCCCCAGAGGAAGATGTCCACCACAGGGGATAGCCTATACAAGGTGCTTGGCCTGGAGAAAGGAGCATCTGCAGAGGACATCAAGAGGGCCTACAGGTAACACTCAGCCTGGTTAGCCACAGAAAATATTGTGCTAGTTACTATTCCCGAAGCAACTGAATTATTAGCTATTCATGAGATGCCTATTAAGCTGCTTATGGAGAATTATGAATGTTTTGGTGCGGGCAAATTACATTAATCTTCACATACAGGAAACTAGCCTTAAAGTACCATCCGGACAAGAACCCCGACAACCCGGAGGCTGCAGATACGTTCAAAGAGATCAACAATGCCAACTCCATCCTGAATGACGACGGTAAGCGGAGGATCTACGATGAGTACGGCTCCATGGGTCTCTACGTGTCCGAGCAGTTTGGAGAAGAGAGCGTCAAGTACTACTTCCTCATGTCCAAGTGGTGGTTCAAGGTGAGACAAAGCACCTCGTTGTCTGTGGACGTGTCTCTGTCTTCAATGTTTTCATGCTTCTCATTAGAAAAGAAATCCATGGCTTTTGAAAAACTGGTCTTAGATGACACAAGCATTTTGTTGTGCTTATGGCACTTTGAGCCATTTTGAGGCTCTGGTATTCCTGATTTCCTGCTCTAACCAGATCGTAATTCAAACCTGCTATACCAGGTGAGAGTAATTAGAAAAGAGTAATGAGGCAGTTAGAAACCAAAACCAGAAGCATTTCCTCCCTCCAGGTCCAAAGTGGCCTACTTGAAGTCTTGATCGAAAGTACGCTAGCGTTAAAATTAAATCTCTGGGTGAATCCAAACTTTTGAACGCTAATGTATGTGTGTATGTTTGTTGTTCGGGCAGTTTGCTGTGGTTTCACATTCAGGTAAGGAGCAAAGTGTCTTCAGAGTAACTGCTGTGTAGGGATGTGGCTGTTTGATTCTGGGATGAGTTAGCAGAAAGAAGGCTCCACCCCCCGTTTGTCTACAAAGCAAAATCACAGGCAGATAAAACTGCTCCACGTATTTATACCGTAGAGATGGACAACTACAGTGCCTTGTGAAAGTATTCGGCCCCCTTGAACTTTTCAACCTTTTGCACATTTCAGGCTTCAAACATAAAGATATGAAACTGTAATTTTTTGTGAAGAATCAACAACAAAGTGGGACACGATAATGAAGTGGAACAAAATTTATTTGATATTTTGAACTTTTTTAACAAATAAAAAACTGAAAAATTGGGTGTGCAAAATAAGTTAATACTTTGTAGCACCACCTTGGGGTATGTCTCTATCAGTTTTGCACATCGAGAGACTGAAAGTTTTGCCCATTCCTCCTTGCAAAACAGCTCAAGCTCAGTGAGGTTGGATGGAGAGCGTTTCTGAACAGCAGTTTTCTGTTCTTTCTACAGATTCTCGATTGGATTCTGGTCTGGACTTTGACTTGGCCATTCTAACACCTGGATATGTTTATTTGTGAACCATTCCATTGTAGATTTTGTTTTATGTTTTGGATCATTGTCTTGTTGGAAGACAAATCTCCGTCCCAGTCTCAGGTCTTTTGCAGACTCCATCAGGTTTTCTTCCAGAATCATCCTGTATTTGGCTCCATCCATCTTCCCATCAATTTTAGCCATCTTCCCTGTCCCTGCTAAAGAAAAGCAGGCCCAAACCATGATGATGCCACCACCGTGTTTGACAATGGGGATGGTGTGTTCAGGGTGATGAGCTGTATTGCTTTTACGCCAAACATAACGTTTTGCATTGTTGCCAAAAAGTCCGATTTTTGTTTCATTTGAACAGAGCACCTTCTTCCACATGTTTGGTGTGTCTCCCAGGTGGCTTGTGGCAAACTTTAAACAATTCATCCAGAGTGATCATGGGCCTCTTGGCTGCACCGCTGATCTGTCTTCTCCTTGTATGAGCTGAAAGTTTAGAGGGACGGCCAGGTCTTGGTAGATTTGCAGTGGTCTGATACTCCTTCCATTTCAATATTATCGCTTGCACAGTGCTCCTTGGGATGTTTAAAGCTTGGGAAATATTTCTGTATCCAAATCCGGCTTTGAACTTCTCCACAACAGTATCTCGGACCTGCCTGGTGTGTTCCTTGTTTTTCATGATGCTCTCTGTGCTTTCAACGGACCTCTGAGACTATCACAGAGCAGGTGCATTTATACGGAGACTAGATTACACACAGGTGGATTCTATTTATCATCATTAGTCATTTAGGTCAACATTGGATCATTCAGAGATCCTCACTGAACGTCTGGAGAGAGTGCTGCACTGAAAGTAAAGGGGCCGAATAATTTTGCTCGCCCAATTTGTCTGTTTTTTAATTGTTAAAAAAGTTTGAAATATCCAATAAATTTTATTCCACTTCATGATTGTGTCCCACTTGTTGTTGCTTCTTCACAAAAAATTACAGTTTTATATTTTTGTTTGAAGCCTGAAATGTGGCAAAAGGTTGACATGTTCAAGGGGGCCGAATACTTTCGCAAGGCACTGTAAGTACGATTATTTATTGAGAGTATTACTGAATTACGTTGGATATGCATGGGATATCTTGCTCAGTCCTAACTAGACACCCTGTAAACCACAGAGCAGATATGCATGCTAATATGGGTTAAGACACCGCCCAAGATCAAGGATGTTATTGGACTAATTGTAAAACTGTCGACGATAAAGCTTTAGTTCTTTCTCGTGTCATTCAGTGTTTGTGCTCCTGTGTTTTCAGACCATGGCCGTGTGCTGTCTAGTCTTCTCCTGTTGCTGCTGTTGTGTTTGTTGTTGCTGCTGCTGTGGGAAATGCAAGCCACCCGAGGAGGATGACAACTACCAATATGTAGACCCAGAGGACCTGGAGGCCCAGATCAAAGCGGAGATGGATGGAGGTGAGACCATGCGGAGAGGGGAGGGTTTTGTTCATTATTAGAGGGTTTTATAAGGTGGGGATGAGGAGGTGAGAATGAGTAGAGGCTGTTTTGGTTTGGTGGTGGGCCGTCTCAGAGGATGTTTGAGGTACTAGTAGGACTTGTTGTGAATGAGCTTGTGTTGTGTTTTTTCATTGCAGATTCATAGTATTTTTTATTGTGTAGACCAGGGGTGTCAAACCGGTTAAACAGAGGGCCTAGTGTATGCATGTTTTTGCTTTTACCTTGTACCTGACTGATTGATTAGGTCACTAATTGGTTAGGATCTCCCCTCACCTGGCAGTCTAGATCTTAATTGGGCTCTGATGGTAAGGAAAGACCAAAAACCAGCATACACTAGGCCCTCCGTGGAACCGGTTTGACACCTGTGGTGTAGACGAATGGTTCCCAAACCTCTCCAGGGGGCCCCCAGACAGGCCATGTTTTTGTTTTAACCCTGAAATGGCACAGCTGATTCAATTAGTCAAAGGTGTACAGATATCCTCCTTTACAAGAAGGATACAATATGACAGTATTTCTGTCTTGTAAAAGCTACAAATATACTGCAGTGTCACTCAGAACAGCAACGTGAACAGAAGAAATATGAACACTTTAAAATTGATTATCTACCACTGTTTCAAACCCAACTACAAACTCCTGGTCTCAGCCTGTCCAGTCAGACATTCACCATGTAGGTCAGACCTGAAAAATATTGTAGCTGAGACCGAAACGATGAGGAAGACTAAGCCCTTCCTGATGGATCTCATATGAATTCTCTGCCTCCTGGATCGTGTACTGTTTTGAACTTGACTGGTTGGTCAAGTTTATTTATAGCACATTTCATATGACAAACATAGACTCAACGTGCTTCAATAATAACAAGCAAGAAAAGCATACAATAAAAACATACAACATAATAAATTATGTGTACACATTCTCACACATACACATACACACACACACACACACACACACACACAGAGACACAACAGCACCCAGTCCCCTATCTCAAACACTCTAGCCTAGCTGAAAGCTTGTGAAAAAATACTTTTTAAATTTGGTTTTAAAAGAACAGACCGTTGTGGCAAACCTGAGTTCACCTGGCAAAGCATTCCAGAGTGTAGGACCATAGTGACTGAAAGCACCGTAAGCTGATCTAGAGTTGATTCTAGGCACTGTGAGAAGACCTTTACTAGATGATCTAAGGGATCTAACCGGCGTGTATTCAGTTATCATGTCAACAACATAGGAGGGAGCAAAGCCATTCACAGCCTTAAAAACAAGAAGAAGTATTTTAAAATCGATTCTCTGTTTTACTGGAAGCCAGTGAAGTGAAATTAAAACAGGAGTGATGTGCTCAAACCTTTTGGTTTTAGTTAACTCTGGCTGCAGCATTCTGAATAAGCTGGAGTTTATTTAACACCTGCTTTGTCAGTCCAGCAAAAAGTGCATTACAGTAATCAAGTCTACTGGAAACAAAAGCATGAACCAGCTTTTCAGAGTCTGATTGTGACATGAAGCATCTAACTTTAGATATATTTCTAAGATGATAAAAAAGGCAGTCTTGGAGATACTGGATATGTGCTTCTGGAAATTTAAGATCAGCATCTAAAATCACACCCAAGTTTTTGGCATGCTCACAAGGTTTAACCAACAAGGGAGATAATAAGGATTGCATCTTTTGACGCACAGCATTGGGACCTACTAAAATAATCTCTGTTTTGTCTTCATTAAGTTGTAAAAAGTTTTCAGCCATCCAATACTTGATATCACCAATCGACTTGATAAGGTCATCCACTGGGTTAAGGCAGTCGGCAGATACTGATATGTATAACTGTGTGTCATCAGCATACGAGTGGTAAGAAATGTTGTATTGCTGAATGATGGTTCCAAGTGGAAGCATATACAAGTTAAACAGCAGTGGACCAAGAATTGACCCTTGTGGGACTCCATGAGGAATGTCAAATACATCAGATTCATGGTTACTGATGTTTACAGAAAATTTTCTCCCAGTTAGATAGGATGAAAGCCACTTCAGAGCTGTGCCTTTTAGGCCTAAACGGTGTTCAAGACGTTGAAGAAGAATTTTATGGTTGACAGTATAGAAGGCTGCGCTGAGGTCAAGAAGCACCAGAATAGAGACTTTATGGTTATCCAAATTAATTTTAAGGTAATTAACAACTCTGACCAGGCCAGTCTCAATGCTGTGGTTTACTCTAAAACCAGACTGGTTGACATTAGGGATGCTCATATTGACTGTTTAACCGTTAACCGAAAGTAAAACATTTGACCAATTTAATAATATCAGTTAAACAGTTAAGAAGTTTTATTTATTTATGTATATATAGACTATATTAGTTAAATCACGTGGTGCGTTGACACGCGCAACCAGAACCTGGCGCTTCGTTATGAAAGGTGGGGAGATATAGGTAATGAGGAGCGAAATATACCGGCTGCCTGTTTTGCATCTGCAACACGTTCTTCATTTAGAATGATAACTCTTGGACATTTATGATAACTGTGATATTAACTTGCGCTTTCAATTTTACATGTACAGAAACGTATAACGCTATCGTATTGGGAAGAATATATTATTTTATCGGCTATAATTCATTATGCTCCTGATGCATTATAGCCGACAAAATAATGTTACCTTAAAAACAACACACACAGTGATTGACAACACGCACTTTATTTTCGGAGAGGACCGTAATGGTAATTTCAATTAAATGGGTGCGCTCGGCAGATTTAGTTAAGTTAGTATAACGCATAGCAAGCGTTATCAACATTTTGTTTTGTGTTAATGAAATAACCTTATTTGCAGTAGGCCTCTGTAGGCAACAACCTTGCTCCAGATTGTCACCAACTGTATTCATTCTATAATTTGACAACTCGGTAAACACTGCATCAAGGCTACTTTCCTTTGATTGAAAACAGAAAGTGAAAACGTCTACGACAAATTTTCTGTGACAATATTTTTGGTTGGTGTGGACTTTATGCCAGTGTAGTTTGGTGAAAACAAACATCGACACAGCTTTAGTATGAAACTAACTAGTTTCATCGTATCGTTTAGTGTGGACTCTGCTCCCGAGTGAACTTATACGCAAAGCTGGTGGCAATTACATTTTTTATTTAAAGCCAATTGAATCTTATCAGTTAACGGTTAATAATCGGTTAACAAGTTCCAGTTGTCGGTCAGGAAAATTACCGGAAATGAGCATCCCTAGTAGACATCAAACAAATTGTTATATGACAAATACATATGCAATTGTTGGTAGGCGATCTTTTCAAGAACTTTCCCCAGAAAAGGAAGGTTTGAAATTGGTCTATAGTTGTTTAAAACAAATTGATTGAGATTAAACTTTTACAGCAGTGGTGTAACAACCGCATGTTTGAGACATGTGGGGAAGATTCCAGAGAGCAGGGAGGCATTAACAATCTCAAGGACGTCATCAACCAAACAGCTGAAAACGTTTTTGAACAACTTAGTAGGCATCAGGTCAAGAGCACATGTTGCAGAACTCAGCTGCTGCACCACTTCTTGAAGTGTACTATGTTCTATAAGGGTGAAGTTGGAGAGAGTGCTAACAACATGGCACCGAGTGGAAGAGGAGGAGAGGTCACAACCACCAGCAGAGGAAGACACAATGGTATTCCTAATATTTGAAATTTTCAATTTGAAGAAAGATTTTTCAGAGGTCTGAAACTCAGCAGGTATTGGTCTTTGAGGATTGACCAGCCTATCAATAGTGCTAGAATCTTTGAATTATTTACATTTTCATTAATCAATTGAGAACTACTGCTGTCTGGATGTTTTCATTTCTTTGTTATATTTATAGAGCAGGTCCTTATAGATTTTATAATCTCCCTGCAATTTAGTATTGCACCACCTACACTCAGATTTGCGACAGGATCTTTTTAGTGCCCTCACACTTTCCACTTTTCACCAAGGTGCTTCGGTTTTACCAGAAATAAACTTGGTTTTTATAGGTGCAATGTCATCCATAATGTGTCACAGAAAAATTTAAATGGTTGACCAGGTTGTCACACAGAGACGGAGAAGACAAATGAAAATCAGAGAACAGACTAAAATCAGAAAAACCAGAATGTGATCCAGTACACCTAGCAGAGCTAGTATATCTATCAATAAACCTGATAGATGTGTCTGCACAGATGAAGCGCCTTTTGACCGATTTTGAACCAGGTACACAGTTGGTCATCATGGCAACATTGAAAAAAATACAAAAGTGATCAGAAATGCCAACATCTAGGGTGCACTTTGGGGTTATATCAAGGCCTTTAGAAATAACCAGGTCAAGAGTGTGTCCCTGATTGTGAGTAGGACTGACAATGTGTTTGTATGGACTCAAAGGTTCCTAGCAGGTCAGTAAACTGGTTAGCAAAGCGGTCAGAGGTGTTATCAATATGAATATTAAAATCACCAGAGATGAGGAATGAGACGAGAACCAGCTTGACCCATGTTGCCTGTTTACACAGCATCAGGTGAGCTCAGGTCACTCAGAAGCTAACCGTTTCAAGGACGAGACTCTTAATTGCCTTGTTTTGTTCTGAGAAGTGATCAGCAACCATGGTGACCGTATAAGTCACCACTTAAACCCAAATTAATTTCACACCAATGAGGACTTCCTGTATCAGCAGTTGAATACCAATTGATGATGATGACGCAATTCGTTTTATTGGAAACAAAATGTTCCAGTCAATATTTAGGTGACATGAATAATTATTATATCACTCAAAAAGAGGAACTGTGGTTTTTATTATTATTTTTCTTTGGGACATAACACTGCTTTACTGTACATAACAAGCCAGCTGCTTCGGTCCATCCTAGTACAGAGAGAAATCCAGCATCCTCACTGTGGATTAATTCTGAAGGAGGTATTATTTTTTTTATTAAAGTTGACTGGAAAATTAAGAATAATCAGAACAAATGCACTCTATATTTCTACCCCCACACAACAGATAGCAACCCTCCCAGTAATCATCACCCTCCTCAACCCGCCCCGCAACCAACATACTGTACACCCACAGGCTAACGTCTTCACAAGAGGGAGGGCCTCCAATATTCTTTAGCTGCAAGAAGGACATAACATCGCTGACTCATTAAGAAACTGAGGGGGGCTGGGAAGACCTCCATTGAAGGAGAATTCTGCATTGAGCCAATAGTATAGTCAAACCAGCGGTGTCTGCATGTTTGGGGTAAAATTAGAGTAATTCCTCTCAATTCTGTCTGGGCACAAGAGTCAATAGTGTCCCTTGCCTGGTTAGGAGGTACTGTAAATCGAGGAAGCCAAATGTTTTATCTGAAGTTAGCAGAAAGATTTAGATGGAGGCAAAGAGTGTTTAGAGGCCAGATCACTGAAGCTAGAGAACACCATTATCATAAAGGTCACGGAAAGGTGGGAAATTAACACCCGCCACTCTGGCAGGTGAATTGTCCATTGTGTAATATGTTTTTTGTTTTTTCATTGGGCTACTTTAACCATTACTTGTTTCGGATTAGAGATAATGCGACAAAAATGGGGAAGCTTACTCATTAACAAAGATTGACACATTTCTGTCAAGGTGCGTATCTGATTGGTTTTCACAGAGCTAGTTTGTGAGAACTGCAGCCTTGCACTGCGGTACCATAAACATAGTGCGGTACAAAAGATAAACAAATCTAGTTAGTTCCCAGTATTAAGCCAGAGTAGGCTAGATTAAGTCAATGTAGAAAATATCAAGGACAAAACAGATATGAGGAAGTTGATGTGATTATGATACGATTTTATGTCATTTTCCGTGATCGGATAAAGTAAAACACACACAAAAAGCACGGAATGCTAAACACTCATTGGATGATTCTGCTGTCACTCAAATCACTCATTTAACAATGGATTCTAATTCAAGTATTCTACTTCGCCATAATATTGTTTCTTATTATATTTAATGTTGTACTACGTTTGGTTTAATTATTTAAGAAACATCTATTTTGATGGGAGATAATTGGGGGTCAGATGACTCAGTGGTTTGGGAGTCGGACTAGTAGTTGTGCCAGATGTAGTTGTGTCTTTGGGCAAGGCACTTCACTTTAAATTGCTCCAGGAAGAACACCCCTGTGCTTATTGTAAGTCACTCTGGATAAGAGTGTCTGCTAAATGACTAAAATGTAAATGTAAATCATTTAACCAATGCTTGGATTATTTTATTAGTAATCCCAGATTTCTTTACTAACAGATTATTAGAAAATAAATGTACAAATGTGAAATATTGTCGCATAGGTCAGGTCAGGTGTTAAAACAACCAAGGTTTACACCTCTCAAAGGTGAACTTTGAAACTGTTGGACGAGTGATGTAAAAGTAGCTGACTAAAAGTAGTCATACAATTAGCACACAGATTAGCACAATTTGTCAATCATGTGAAAATTATTTACCTCAGACTTGTCTACACTAAATGTTCCTTTTGTAATTTACCTATATTAATAAGACATGTATTTAAAATGAATTTTATGTATTGAAGATGCTAGTGCATTTTCTTTTATGTATTTAAATTGGGGAAAAAGTGAATTTCCCACCCTGGCCTTAATACCTTTCCTTGCCCAGAGAGAGGAGGTGTTGTCATAAGTGAGTGGGGAAATATGTTTTTGTCAATAGGGCACATAACGGATGCAGAGGAACATTTTAAAATGGCGCTGGAAATTGGGAGAGCAGAAAAAGTAAAGCCTTTAAAGATGTAGACGTGCATCACAGTATCCTGACCGAGTTGTTTCTCTACGTTTTCTGTTCTGATCCAGCAGGTGACACAGTAATCATTGTGCAGCCTGTATCTGTACCTATCAGTGTGTCGAGCCCAGTGGCTGAGAGCATCAGTCTAGCTCAGCCTGCCAGTCCACTTGCTGACAACCCAACCAGCCCGGCGGCCGCTGAGAACCCAGGCGAAACATTGCCGGAGTCTAAATGACTCGTAAGCCCCCCACGCCCCCATTGACCTGATGTGCTCACTGTACTCATCCCATCAGCATCTGTGTTGTCCGTCCGCCAAGCCTCCTGTGCACGTTGCCACGCCCCATACAACGCCCTTTGTCCATTTACTTACAGCGACACATGGTGGTTTGGAGAATGTCCAGCTGGATCATGAGCATGACCTGTCAATTCTGTTGTCCTGTTGTGTAATGTCCTGGCTGTTTTCTCAAAATGTTCTGTGTATGGCTGAGCTTTCCTTGTATTTATGACTGACCTAATGTTGCCAGGCAACAGGGTCTCTGCCAAATAACTGTCATTTAAGTGAATGAATTGCAAAGTAATTTGATTGCGTTTGGTCTATTGTGAATGAATCTGCACTAACCCTTGCTGCATGGTTTTAAAGTGGATGCAAGCCTTTTGTTATGTTAATTGCACATAGCTTATGGACATTTCACTATATGCTATAGTCCGCACAGGATCTCATTATCTTACCAGAAGGACCACGAACACGTTTAAGCATTTCTACTTGTTTTAAGAGCTAGCCACAACACACAGTGCTAAATGCTCATCCAACAATCCCTTCACCATCCTGAGGCTTGACTTCGAGCTAGCTGACCACTTGGTTTGAGTCGGTCCAATGAATTTCCAGAACAATCTAGTTTGTCAGTCAGACCACTCTAAGTGAAGTGCTAAAAGATTAGAAACTTTTAGTGAGTTTCGGGCAAATCATCGACCGGCGAGATTATAGATAGTCGGTACCAACTAATGTTTAGATGCATTTTTAAAGTTTGTTTGTGGGGACTTCCAATGTGACTTTAATTGTGGCGGTGACAGGTGTTTTTACAGTGGGAGATCAGTACCTCGAGGACTAGCCACCGCAGTCTTGTCTCATGCAGACTTGCGTGTCTGTCATCGCACCTCACACCAATTACCTGAGCAGCATCCTCTTTGTCGGAGGTCGGCCAGTCGGTCGGATTGCTCAACACCAGACAGCTCCACCTATCACAAATCTCTCTTTAGCACTTAATTGTAGTAATTTGATTGTCAGGAAACCTGATTTATTTTTGGAATAGTTTTGCATCCTTCCTTCGGTGTAGTGTGATCTGATAATGATGTAGGGGTAAAAGAAGGTCTTTCAAAGCAGTGCTCTGTGCTTTCCCTTTATGCTGCGTTTGGATGATGTCCTCATTAAGGGAAGTGACAGAATGGATGAGCCCCGCCATAGGAGGGCAGGTAGGTTCCCACTACTTACGCTCATGCTCAGTAGGGAACACCAGAGCAAAATGGAAAATGAAAAATATGTGAGCCTGCTGGACACGCTCACATAGCATTTCCTTTCTTCAAAGCATTTTTCACCTACTGAACAAGAGCTTGTGGAGATGTCAACAAGACCCGGGTTCAGACAGAAGGCTATATCACTGACTAAAGGGTGTTATTATGTGATGATATATTAAGTGATGATATTTTCACACTGCAATTAGGTGAAAATGACACTTTATTTGAAAACAGATTTCTTGATGTAGGTTACGTTGAGGAACGAAGGGTTCATATAATTTTAGTGGTAAATTGAACACAATGTTCAAACGAAGTGTATCATTTGACCTGACCCCCACAAATTGGAGAGGTGTGTCAGGGAGCCAATAGTTAACTGCCTCAATGTTTGGAAGCTTCCTGTCAATGGGTTTGACAATGATGTTTGTCATTGTATACTTTGCCTGGCTGCTTTGTTCGTTTGTATGAATTTGTGCTGTTAGTTGCTTACTTTTTTTACTGATTCTGTGTTCATAAACCTCAACATACTGCAGTGTATCATTAATTGGTTGTCAGTAATGTCTGTTAGTATTTAAGCTGACATTCATTTACCCTTTTTTTGTTAGTGGTGGTTATTTTTCCTTGTGAAACTGACTCATTTCAATGGTGTCCCACAGGTCCACACGTCCCCATCGTGATGCAGCCACATTCCATCACCATAGAGGTTCCAGACAGCTCCCAACCTGCAGCCGTCCAGCCGGTGTCCTAGCCCCAGCACTGAGCCACCCATCCCAGCCCCGTCGACCCGCTTGAGCCCTTCTCTCCGGTGGGCACAGCCAGACCCCTACGGGACCTCCAGCAGTCAGCCAAGCCAGGCGACACCAGTGCCAGCCAGCCAACCAGTAAACCCCCACGTTCTCTAACTGAATGGACCAAAGCGAGACCAGGATCCCGTGACATGAGTGTATCTATCCACCAAGCGGAGAAGAGGGGGTGTGTCATCTGTTTCTACCCCCCTTTTCCCGCAGTCTCTGGTAGAACCTGTGAAACGGGCCCCTCGTTGAACGTTCAGTCTGAGACTTGCGTCGAAATTGTCTGAGCCAAGCCTTCCGCCTCGCCGACGCTAAAGCATGGATCAGAGGATGTGAAGGCTCCCAAATAAAGTGCATGTGTTCCATTTGAACTGCATGACCTTAATGTAAAGCACCTGGCACATATATAACCCTCCCTCAACCCCAGCCATCACACCCACCCTCGTCACACCGCTTAGTGCACCTGCCGTACGCCACACAGCCTGGGCTTCCTTCCGCCTGGAAAACACCCGCAACGACTTCCGAGAAAACGCAACGTGTTCATAGATTTGTTTAATTTCTGTTTATCACACTTCTGTTAGACCAATGCCAAACCTGGTGCCACCTTACCTCAAAGTTCTTCAACTCCATCTCTCCATGGGAATGTCCTCCTCACGCACCACTAAAACCAACCTGAGCAGATTGTTCTGTTGAGTGAGTTGCATGTATGCATTCTACTATGCACTTTATAACCTTGAAGTGGTGGGTGAGAGATCATTTCCAACAGACTGTTAGTCAACACAATGAGTCCACTGGTTCCACTAACTTACTGAACTGCTCAATCAGTGCACTGGTCTGTATACCGGCTGGGACTGACTAATGGCAACAGCAGTAACCTGGCTAGCTTCTAATAAAACATTGTGGTTTTCCTTTGCTTTCTCCCTACAGGCTGATATTTTACCACGGAGACATCCAACACAACAGTGTAGAAGGCCGTGTTGGATTCAGACACTAAGTGCACACTTGGTTCCTTCTTGTATGACCACTGGGTTCTCTGCACTCACAGAGATCATCACTGATTTTAGAGTTTTTAATTGTAGATTTAATTTTAAGACGTTACATACCAGAGGGTGTACAGACCATGTTTATGATTTTCTGTGCTTTAAATGCCTACGACTACTTTAGAAACAGACATTAATCCTCATACTCGGTCCTTCCTGGAGCTGTCTTTGTGAGGAGATGATGCAGTGTGCAAGGTTGGGATCACACAAGCTCTGGTAATGACCCAGGCTTTTCTCAATGTTCTGCTTCAGAAATCTGTGTGCATGTGTGTGTGGGTAGGTGGGTGTGTGTGGCATGGTACACAGTGGTTGTTTTGCTCATGTAAAGCTATGGCCAGTCAGTCATCCCCTACCTGAAGTTTGTGGTTTGCCATTTGATAAGGGCATTCTGTGTTTCCTTATTGGCTGCTGGGACACACTCTTCCACACCTTGTGTTCTGGCCAAAGACCCTTGATTTAAGGCAGAACAAATGATGTTGTTGATTGATGTCAAGCCACCATTTTATATTTTGTAGCTTTGGGTGTTATTCCTCTCCTGATTGTTTACATAGAAATGATTTATCGGTAGCTTCAATTTCTTACTGGAATTTATAGCACTTTTTGACCTCTTTATTTAATTAATTTAATAGCCAAAACCCTTCTGGGAATTCAGTCTGTGTATTATACAAATTATAATAACTTTGCTGCATTTCAACATAATAGTATCTGGCCCCATGTCTCAGAGGAAGAGGTCGCGTTAACTTTCGGAAGTCTGCATTTTTAAAACGCAGACTCTCTAAAAACCTGCAGTATAATGTAATAAACAAATGTGGGTGTACTCTGTGCTCTAGAATGCAGGAAAATGGCCTAGAATGCTGTGTGAAAAGTTGTAATCAAATCTGAAGGATTTTGTAATGATTGTACTCGATCGAAAGTGTGGATTAAAAATAAGCATTAGGAAATGTGCTGGACACACATCTGTCTTTAAGTAAATAGGATTTATTTTGTTCCAATTTTGTCATACTTGTATCATAACATGTCGGTTTATCATAGTTGATATTCTTAATTGAACTGGGGATCGGAAAATGTTTTTGAATCCCGGGAAGCCTGTAAATGTATTCTGTGCATTGTTGAACCATTTAAGAGCTTCAATGGATTTATGGCATTCCATCACTCCCTCGCATATGTTTTATAGTTTTAAACAATCCCGACTGCCCAAAAGACAGATTCAACTTGTTTTTATAACTAATATTATCAGAAAATGTTGCATTATGCATTAGAGCTGGATACTTTAGTTCTCTCATCCAACCCTCGCTGGTTCACTTTTAAGCGGGACACACAACGTTTACTTAGTAACATCTAGGCCACATCATTTGTGCAAATAGCATTTACTCCTACATTTTGTAAAGGGAACTAATAATCTGGAAACCGTGTTATTAGAAATAAGTAGCATTTAGTTCTACATAGACACTTCATATGCATTCAACAATGTACCGTAGCTTTAAAATCATAATGAATTGATCACCCCGCCTGTGTCTTTACTGACAGCTGAATCAGCCAATTGATCATTCAGTATTCACCACTGAGATACAAGAGAAAAAAAGTAACTATTGTTTCAGTAACTTTCTCCACCACACATACACACCATGCACTGCGCTGAAATTAAGAGGGGAGAGCATGTTTGATTTGCAGGATCAGACTTCGGTTAACTTTGTTAACAATAAAATGTTAAATGGAATTTCATGGCCAACATACCTGCGTTTTCAGAACACAAGAAACTATCTTGTGCATTTTGATTTGTTTTTCTGCGTACAAATCGCATTGTTCTTGTTAATGCGACCTCTGAGAGGTGAGATACTTCTGACCATCATTCTCTACTGTAAATATAATGAACACAACATCCAATACATGTCAGATACAAACAACATTGTAACAACTATCCTTGTGAATGGAAAATATTTCAGGATTCAATCCCATTTAAATGGTGTACATTGTCCATTTTTGTTGTGTAACAGAATGAACTGTCTTAATACACAAAGGGGTTTCTCCACTGTGCTGAACAACTGGTTGAGAAATGATGTAGCATGGCCTAACTGACCAGGCTAGCATGGCTTTGGCCTAGGCTAGAAGACAGACAAGATGGACAGAGTATGTCTTCTGAGTCTAGGGGCAGGACTGTCCCCATCTCATGCTCCCCTACATGACAGTGGGAACAGGGGTTTAAGTAGACTGCCACTGAATTTCGAGATGATTGTGGTTATGTTAGCATTTGTTGTCATTCATTGTTCACTATGATGTCTCATGGACAAAAATTATATGTAAATGTGTATTTATATAATGAAATCAAAACAATTAAAAGAAGGGGGATTTGTACACTGTTGTCTGTGTGTGTTATTGTAAAACGAATCAGCTAGAGCAGGGGTAGGCAACTGGAGGGCGGAAACACTTCAGGTTTTTTATTTTACCTAGTAGTTAATTGCAATCACCTGCTTTCCCAGGTATAAACCAGTCCCTTTTTAGAAAGAGAGAAAGAAAATCAGGTGTTTCAGCCCTCCAGGACCAGAGATGATGAACCCTGAGCTAGAGCAGTGGTTCTCAAACCTCTCCTCGGGGACCCCCAGCCATCTCACAGTTTTGTTGTAGCCCTGAACAAGTTCGCCTGATTGAAGCAGGTAAGGGCTTGATGATTAGTCAAAAAGTTGATTCAGGTGTGCTAGCTCTGGGATACAGCTAATATATGGCATGGCTGGGGTCCCCAGGCGAGGTTTGACAACCCCTGAGCTAGAGGAACGTTACTGTTTCTCTCGGTTCACTCTGATCTACTTCTATAACACCACATGATAAACACTATGTGAGTCCTCGATCAGGAAAAGCTGTGATGCAGCTATTTGTAGAATTTGAGCTGTAACAATAAAGAAGCTCATGTCATCACGTCATCATTGCAATTGCTGATCAAATTGCCGAATAGGCACTGCATACTATATGTAATCATTAGCCCATCTAAACACGTTCAGATTTTCTAAAATGCCATGAAATGAATGACATCTTTTGAAAGCTGGTCACTCAAAGAAAGTTGTTTTTTTTCACTCTATAAATTCTACAAATAGCATCTTACTGACGCCAGCTAAGCTAGATAAATAGAGTCTCATTGTAATAACAAGGCCTATACAGTGATCAAGTATGACTGGAGTTTGGCTGTGAACTAGTACAACAGAGTGTAGGGATTGCAGATGCTGCGGTAAGGCTTACTTTTACTCAGAGTGCTGCATGTCCTATAAACGTCCCCTTAAGCTTATTAGCAGCTCAGCCTGACCTCAGCAAGGACCCCATCGGTTTAGTAACCAGGACATGGATGGTGAGGGGTCATTTACCACTCGTCATATTTTTGTGCACAGCCCTAATTGATGATACTATTCCAAAAGGTCACAATCAGCTGCCTAAAGTAGATGAGCATCATTATCTTCATAGTATCAAACTGGTAGGATGCGGTTGAACTGTTGTCCATTGCTCCAGCAATGTTTCCAGTTGCTGATTAATAGCCTAACAGCATGGCACTGGTCACCATACCGATGGCATTTAAGGACTGTCTCGTTTCATTAGCGCCAGCTATCCATCTCAACGTAATGTCTCAGGCATCATCTACGCCCCCACCACTCTGAATCTCCCAGTGAGCCCACAGGGGCCTGCTTGTTTCGTCTCAATCAGCTCAAAAAAAATGTTTTTTTTTCAGGTCAGGTATCCTGAGTGGACCAGACAGTGTCCACCCAGAACTTATTCATAGGGATGTCCAGATGGGGTCACTGAAAATCTTGGGGTGGCACACCAAAACCAAAAGCCAAAACTGAATGTCAGGAATTCTATTATGCTGTTTTAGTATACAGGCTTGTGGAAAACAGTCAATATGAGAATTAAGGAATCACATTCTGATATAATTTGGTTTCTTATTTTACAGTTAATTTTACTAATAATCGATGTGCATAGACTAATACCGGTACAGTTAACATTTTAAGTTCCACAACAATTTGTTTTAATGTGTTATGTATCTGTGTATACAGCTGCAATCAAAATGATTCAATGCCATTGCACATCGAGTTTATTTAAAATATGTACGGACAGTCAGCTGTTTGCAATGAGCAAATCAAACAAAAGCTATTGAAATAGCTCAAAAAAATGAATATGTCACAATAACTTCTACAGTCTCAAAATTATTCAACCCCCTGAAAAGGGGAGCTTTTGCGGCTCCTTCAGCGCCGTCGCCGACACCATAGGTGACATTGTGACACCACTGAAGTCGCCATGACCCTGCTGGAACAAATAGCATTGGCCTGTGCCGTTTCTAAAATTGCTGCTGATGCTTTCCCGACCTCCTGAAGCTCTGAGGTGTGGTTTAATGACAGAGACGCCAGGTAAGCAGACAACATAGCGATGTTGTAGGAGGCCCCCACCGCCTGTGCTGCTAAGGTGTAGGATTTATCCGAAAGAGAAGCTGACGCCTTATCCTTAGCATCAGGGAGGACAGGCTTCTTGTTCGTCGCCCAGGCAGATGCTCTGTTGACCAGATGAGCAGCCAAGGACTGGTCGAGCCGAGGGAAGCCCTTTTAACAGCCCCCTCTCTCCCCGCCACTGGCGTGAATGCCAGGTAACCTTTAACGGGTGCTGTGAGCTGGAACGGCCCCAACCAAGGAGCCCTCAACGTAATTCGCCAGGGAAACCATGGGTGGTGGAGGTGGTTCCTTCGTCGGGGAGGCTGGGCATAAACAAGCATTTCCCAAGTCCTCTTGGTTTCCGTCTGCGCAGCAGGCAGGTAGGGGATATTGAGACGGCCGGCCGCCTTCCTCATTAAAGACGGAAGGTCGCAGCGGAGAGAGAGAAGAGCGGGTTCCGACAGTTTAAACAGTTTAGAGTGGTATAACTAGATTAAGGTGTTATGCACCTAAGATTCTGAGGCCTGTTAGAAGATTCTGAGTGTAGACAGGGGCTTTTCCTCTCTCTCTGGGAGGAAGAGATTCAAAGCCACACATTGGCCCTTATTTATGAAACGTATGACCTAATACAGGCGTAGGATGGGCGTACGCCGATTCCTACGCAAAGCAAGGGATTTATCAATTTGAACGTGAGTGTAGGCTGCGATAAAATCTCACGTCTGGTCTGACCTCGTGTACCAGCCTGATCTCTCAGAACTTCAGAATCCGTGGCAGTTTCACAGAATAGGACCAAAATCTGTGGCAGTTTCACGGAAAAGTTCACAATGGGCGCACAGTGAGACCTTGCTGTTAATTCGATCTAAACCTTACCCAAACCCCTAACCTAACCTTAACCACTCAGAAACCTTGCTGTTATTATTATAATGACTGTATATACCAGGGGTGTCAAACCAGATCCACAAAGGGCCTAGTGTCTGCAGGTTTTCGCTTTTACCTTGTACCTGAATGATTGAATGTCACTAATTGGTTAGGATCTCGCCTCACCTGGCAGTCTACGTCTTAATTGGGCTCTAATTGAAAGGAGAGACCAAAAACCAGCATACACTCGGCCCTCCGTGGAACCGGTTTGACACCTG
>JACXGM010007801.1:0-30034 GCA_016801145.1 Umbra pygmaea | reverse complement strand
CGGAATTGGTAACGGAATTGGTAACGGAATTGGTAACGGAATTGGTAACGGAATTGGTAACGGAATTGGTAACGGAATTGGTAACGGAATTGGTAACGGAATTGGTAACGGAATTGGTAACGGAATTGGTAACGGAATTGGTAACGGAATTGGTAACGGAATTGGTAACGGAATTGGTAACGGAATTGGTAACGGAATTTTTTGATTCCCCACCAACCAGTGACTAGAGCATACATTCCACAACACTGCATATTAACCAACGTACACCAAGAGAGGGAGTCCCTTAAACATTTTCTTTGAACATAACACCATCTTCAGCCCCTCACCTCAAGCAACGGGAACAGATCCTTGTCCTCGTCTTTCAGCTCATTCCATTTGGCAATGAGGGGGGGCATCAGCTTCTGAATGTATTCCTGTAGGAAAGAAAGGGCAGAAAATTGGATCATGAAATGCCTTCCACTTCAGTTGATGTTGTGAAAAGGCAGCCTAAGCATGACATTTGAGCGCTACACAACCCAGATTCTCTGTCAGAACAGCGTGCCTCCTCCCATCAGTCTCAGAGTCTAAAATACATCCACACAAGTGATTCAGGTTTCGAATGTCTGTTTAGAATTCATCATAGACTGGAGAAGCAAAGCTAAATCTGCCACAATCAAAAAACGCAGAGGCTCTGATGTAGCAGTGATGTTCGTTCCTACATGTCATATGTGCCAAAGGGTGAATATGCCATCTAAATGACGCTTCGTCACGTAGACTCACTGGCTGGTTCAGGTGGTGTCCTACGGAGTCGGCCAGGGTTCCGATGGCATCGTAGAGGATGAGCAAGTTCTTGTGCTGGTACTTCCCAAAGGCAAACACCAGCGTGTCCAGGATGAAGCTGAGGTAGGGAACGAGTTCTGTGCAGGCTTCCTCCTCCAAGGTGGCAAACGCACTGAGGGACACAAGGACAATGCTTAGCAGCCATGAATGGATACAATACAAATGCACTGAGGGACACAAGGACAATGCTTAGCAGCCATGAATGGATACAATACAAATGCACTGAGGGACACAAGGACAATGCTTAGCAGCCATGAATGGATACAATACAAATGCACTGAGGGACACAAGGACAATGCTTAGCAGCCATAAAGGGATACAATACAAATGCACTGAGGGACACAAGGACAATGCTTAGCAGCCATGAATGGATACAATACAAATGCACTGAGGGACACAAGGACAATGCTTAGCAGCCATAAAGGGATACAATACAAATGCACTGAGGGACACAAGGACAATGCTTAGCAGCCATAAAGGGATACAATACAAATGCACTGAGGGACACAAGGACAATGCTTAGCAGCCATAAAGGGATACAAACCAGGGATTTAATAGTTCAGTCAACAACTTTGGGATTGCTAACAGGTATTCCAGTTAAGGATTTTGTTAAACAGTTTAGCTTAAAAAAAAAGTGCAAGACAAGTAAAATCTATATTCCACAGACACACAGCATTTGATGGTAGACCTGCCTACAACGTGTTTCACTCTAACGGTCCCTCTATCATTAACATGAAAGCAGGCCTGTATCTTCATAGTCTATTGGATACAATCTATTCCATAGATACTTCATTACACCCTTTAGACCATGTTCTGCATTGTTAGGGTGTTTCTACAAACTAAGACCCCAGGGAGCGTTTCTTGTAGTAGACCATTGACTGAAGTCATTCTCAAACATTTGCTTTTCTTGCAAATCAAGTTGAATCCAAAACTGTTTCAATTATGTAAATGCAGGACCAGTTTGAGAGACACGGTCTCACTGATTAGTCACTGTGTATTTCCCCCACTATCATACTGTTTAAACCAGTCATCCTCAGGGAAGTGCCATAGTATTAACAAAAGCTCAACATAAAAACATTCCTTACAACTATAATGAAGTTCAGGCAAGAGTAGAAATGTGATAGTTTTATATGTTGTTTTATGTGCGTAACACTTAGCCCATTAAATATTACATTTAATTTGAGTCATTTCCAGATGCTCTTATCTAGAGCGACATATTGTGACGGCATACATTTAAGAGAAACTAAGTGAAACAACCACAAAAATGTCACAGAAATTCTGTCTGAAAATAACTTGGACAATAAAACACGTCACATCTAAACTGGTAAACGACACTCATGATCTAGGCTTAAGTGTATTTATATCCCAATAAATAGATTAAGCCTGCCTATAGTGACTGACAGTCAGTTTGCACTTTGAGGACTGATTTCATTTTGGAATGGACAGTTAACCCGGTACAGCTTAAGTAACTGCAGAATAGCAGCAGCACAGCGCCATGTATTCCACTGCTGGTTTGAGTCTAAAGCTAAGCCGAATCAGGCCTGAATGTTGTATGAAGTGGAGTTGAAGGGCCAGTAGGGGGCAGTTTTCCCTCTGGTCTTAAGATCACTTCATATAACAGAGGGCAGTCAAGGGGACATCTGCCCTATGTAGGGTGCTGTCATTCGGATGGGATTTTAAACAGTTTTCCTGACCCTTTATCGTCATTAAAAAAAACATGGCATTTAGAGTAAGATGTAAGAATAGGGGTGTCAACCACAATGTCACGGCCAGATTCCCAACCAGGCCTCAATCATGGCCACCTAATAATCTCACTCCTTCCTAATTGATATATATAACGACTTAACTCTCCACCTAATAGCTAATGTGTGGTGAGCTAAACTGGCTGCCGTGCACCACCAAGTGGGAGCTGAACACTTCTGTACAGACTGTAAATGAGTCAGATTATAGCATAGAAGCTAATTTCCATCTGTAGTCCCAAACCTAACTGTTTTTGATGGTGAGGGAAACTGGAGTACCCGGAGGAAACACACAAACATGGGGAGAACATGAAAACTGCACACCGAAAGGCCCGGGACAACTGGGGTTTGAACCCAGAACCTTCTTGCTGTGAGGCCACAGTGCTAACCACTAGGCCACCATGCCTGCCAAACCCAGATGAGTGCCAGTTGTGACGAACAGTAGTCAGGTGACACACCTGCAGGCTGCCTCCTGCACCCTCTTGTTGCCGTCCAGGATCCTCTTGAGCAGCTCGGTCATCAGGGGTTTGAGGTGGGAGTCGGGGGGCTGGCCGACCACCCAGTGGGCGTAACGCGAAAGTGTCCAGCAGGCGATAGAGCGCACCAGGGCCTTCTTATCACACAGACACTGGATGAGGTGAGGGATTAGCTCTGGGAGGTAGGGGACCATGCCCTGCATACAGCCTGGAGGAACAGAGGAGTTAATATCACAGTCCCAGTCAATTTCTACACAACTGTTATGAAGAGCTACCTTAAAACATGAACACAGTGAAAACCAGAAACAAATGTAATGCAAAAGCAAACTGGTCAGCTTGTAATAGCGTCTGCTAAATGATTAAAGGTAAAATCCTAACGTTTATTTAAATTATATTCTAATGCACCATAATGACACAATCTGACAAAAATAAAAATGATTTACAGTTGTCAGAGTGAACTGTGCTGAGGAAGATTGAGTGTAAAAAGTGATTGATTTCCGAGGCCTTACCCTCAGCAATTGCCCCCAGTACCAGGATACCAGACTCCTTGATGACCCAGTCAGGGTGGAAGAGAAGGCCCTTGAGCAGGGGCAGCAGGTGGGGTAGCAGCTCATCCCGAAAGACGTTGGCCAGCACATCCAGCGCTGCAGCTGAACATTTACCTACACAGAGAGAAGAGGGACTTTAAAGAGATTGGTTTCATCAAACAATTCTTGAGTAGCCATACCTACAAAACCACACCCGTTTGAATGGACATCTGGCCTCTTAGTGAGTGTTTCTATTTGATGATGGATGTTAGGGGGTGTCGCAGAAGCTTCTCATCGATGTTTGCTCTGCACTCAGTGCCAGAGCTGTGCATAAATACTGTAATAGATTACTTTTCTGGGTTGGGCTGAGTTCACAACTTTTGGGAAGTTCCTCCATAAGACACTGATGACCAGGTAAAAGAAGTTTATAACTTACCATTGATCTATGAAAAACTAAAACCTTCAATTGGAGCAATAGGAAACATTCTAAAATGATAGAACTTATTTTACTTGGTCATTAGTGTCTTACTGAGGAATTTCCTAAAAGTTGTGAACTTAGCCCAACCCCAGAAAAGTAATCTATTACAGTATTTATGCATCCCATCTCTGCTCAGTGCTTTACTTGATTGCTAAAATGCACAATATTGGAAAATGTACTTTTAATATGAAAATACAGTTGGAGTTAACAATCCCTAAAGTAATGCAATAATTCATTACATCACATGCAAGGCCTGTGAAAGCTACTGACGACACCAGCGAAAATCTTTCTTCATTTTGGCGAAGGCTTAAGGAACAAACACAAACACAGAAAATAACAAGCCTAACCTAGCACAACTACAACATCAGAAGAGCCGTTCGGTGTCAGCGGAACGAACACTCCAGATGGAGCCACTTCTGCAAGGACCAAAACCAGTAAGTGATTTATGCTTTGTACAAGGTCTAAATTACAAAGGTTGCACCGTTAAGCCAGCTTTCTTAAATTGTTTTCAACTCAGACTAGGTACATAAGATCCTATTTCAGTAAACACTAGCTAGACATTTGTTTTACTGAACTTGATGATGTGTTGAGGCCAGGTTCTGGGAAAACATTCCACCTGACCTGAACTCCCATTGTCTGTTTTTAAGTCGAGCACTGTCTGTTTAACAGAACCAGCAAAGCAACTGAGGTACTGTAGAATAAAATGTTTCCTATTGTAAAACTCATTGTGGAAAGCTTTCACGGAACCTGTGCTCGCTAACAGGACGCTGTTGTGACAGTTACTCTCATTGAGAGAATTGGAATTCGAAAAGCCTAGTAAACATTAGCAAACTCCACCCATCTGGATGAGGACCCCTGCATCTGGAGCCCTGTTAAAAAAACAAATGTCTAACTTACGGAGGTTCCAGTCAGATAACGTATCGTCGTCGTCATCATCGTCTTCATCAATGTCCTCTCCATCCTCCCCCTCTCCTCCCTCGTGCTGCAAGGTGACTGTGCGTGACTTGTGGAAACGAGGCTTGATGTCCTGCTCACTGTCCGGCACAGCCTCGTCTTCCTCCACATCCCCCTGGAGCCAAAGACAAAGGACACTCCATGATGTACTTTGACTATCAAGACTGAACACAATCTATGCTTCAGACAAGCACATGCAGGCCGCGGTTTCTGTTTGCATCATCACAACATTTCGGCCATATTGTTTTGGTGATAATGTACTTTTGGGCCATTTTTGGCCAAAAATGTTCAGTGGCCGAATATTCGGTGCATCCCTAATTGGCAGGGTAGTTTATTTAAACAGCAATGCTAGCAGGTTGTCACATTTTTTGTATTACAAGTATGGACGATTAATCAAATTTTTATCACTTGGTACCACTGTAAAGAGGAAGATCAGACAAAAATAATGATTGGTGGCTAATCCATGTGGGTTAAACACAGCTGGAGCTATGGTGCCTCAGAATCTCATGTTTTTACTAAACACATTACAGACAGGAAGTAGGAAGTGAAAATGACAAAATAACAACTCGGCAATAACGTAGGACATCATCCAGCATAACACCAACAATTTTTGGAAATGAAAAATAGCTGGGATTTCAAAAACAAATTTAAATATCGTGAGAAATGGGTGCAGCATTTTGATGTTGGCTTGTTTGTATGGCCTCCAAACATTGCACACTGGCCCAGGAGCCCTTTGGGGCTTGACAATATGCATGGTTTACATGCTTTTACACAAAAACAACTAAATATACATACATTTAGTTTTATTTAAATCTTTAAGGAGATTCACTGAATTTTGGTGAATAACACGAACCATTTTATTTTAATGCACATATTTGTACATAGCAGGAATGTAGCACAAAGTAGCCTGTGACAATAAAATTTGTTTTGGTTGAAATCAACAAGTAATCATGTTCTCAGTATTGATAAAAAATAATGGTGATTATAATTTCCCATAATCGTGCAGCACTAATTACAACTAAATTAATTGATTTGTTGTAAAAGAAAATAAAAAGTTGTCTGGTTCCAATCCCTGAATCGTTAGCCACTCCCACTTTGAATTTTTTGTTTGGGCGATTCATGTTCTGGCTTCACTTGCTTCAGTTGAACTTTACTAGTTTGCCTCACCAAACAGCGTAATTTACCTGAATGGGGGGGGTTGGACAATGTACGATGTGTCAAAATGAAACTGCCTGAGACACAGAGACAACAACAAAGCAGCAATGCTAGCAAAAGAAATTACGATAGAGGAAAAAAATAGATGTTCCTATTGCAGCAGTAAAAAAAATCTAGAGCAACGTCCCTAAAACCACAGCAGGAAATCGCGTTGAAGGCATTCATGTAATTTATAAAAAATGGTCAGTGGTCATGTGATGGTTTTTGACAATGCTATCAACAGGTGTTAGGTAGTTTCTTTACATTACCCAGTTGGTCGAGTTGCAACGACGTAAGACTTGATTGTTTAGAAGATGAGAATTTGTGTCTTTGACAACACCCATCATACAAAACTTCTACTATGGAAGTAACTTCAGTCTGAATAATCGAGTGAAGTGGAATATAAAACTCAGTTCTGAACCAGGCTAAAGAATTTGTCCTTCAAAATGAATTTCATTTACATAATTAAATCAAAAGAAAATGAGAAACATGACATTTACAAAAACATTTTTTTTTTTTAAACAATCATCAGCAAAATGTCATGCTTGTGACAGCCTATTCGTAGGTGGTGACATCATTAATGCATATGATGATGTAGTCTAGAACGGAGGAGGCATATAGCTCAACATCCATTTGGCAGTCTCTGGTGGGTCTACGTCTCATCTGCAAGTAGGGAGAACACTTTCTGTTTTGTGAATCTACTTCACCCTGTGCAGATATTTTTTCCCTGCTGGGCCACCCAGTGCCAGACATGACACGTGAGATAGCACATCTTCCTGTCTGCTCTTGTGCTGTCGGCTAAACTGCCATGCTGCTATATAGACCGACTCATGTCACAAACTCAAAATAACTTTTAGCTTCTTCAGGCAGCTTCTGTAGCTACATAGACAACATAGTCAACTTAGCTAGGTTTCTTGTAGCTAACTAGCTAAGTTAGTGTTGCAACCTTTGAAATAACTCAGTCAACTTCAGAGTACATTCATTGTTGTGCAAACTTTCGAAAAGCCCTGGTTCAAATAAATGAGAAATGTCCTAGCTCTGTCTAGCCAACTAACATTCTCCGACTCAACCCAACATCGCGTCCACATCTGATGAGTTTGCACCCCTGATTCACAACAAAGTCTGAATTATGAGAATATGCTCTGCAGCCACAGACTTATCACTGCAGTCTACCAGTAACTCACAGTGGTCATTCAATGTCGGAAGTCAAAACTACTTGCAGCTCAAGTGTCCCAGAGAGGCAGTGCTTATAGATCACGAAGTATGCAGACAGTGGGAGTTTCTCTAGAGAAGATTGTCTGCCAAATTTCATAAATAAAAATGTAGTTTGATTCCAATTTTAGTTCAGGAGTATTAGGCTGTCCTCACAAATTAGAATAGACATCCTTTCTACTAGGAGTGTAACGGTACACCTAACCCACAAGGTGGTACGTATTGCTGTATGAAGGTCACGGTAAGGTACGTTGTTGTTACAAACTCACAGATAAAGATGAGTTTTTACTTTAATTGGCACAAGGTAGGCACATTTCCACCATGAACACACCATCACTGTTGTAATTTCTGTGTCCTGGTCAGATTCTGCTGATAAGGGATGCTTGAATAGAGCGGAGACAACATTATTTTCAACTGCATCTGCTACTGAACTATATGGACAAACATTGGGGCCACAAGTGAACATAAATGCAGAAAACTCTTCAAATTGGCAGATGCATTGCTCCATAGCTAAATGTTTTACTTTCCATAGGAGCAAAACAATTGTTTCCCTACATGTAAACAAAAGATTGTTTCACGAATTTGCACGTGTCATGTTATCTTAATAGTTTTCTATAAAATAGCTTTCTATAAATAGACATCATAATAACAGGCAAGACTGAAGTTTACCAATATTAGTCTGGTTTTGTCTGTAGATGAAGCAGAAGATTTTCCCACAATGATTCATCACCACCACTCACCATTGTAGGTCTATTGCACCTTCTCGTGTTGCTCAAATTTGGAAAAGTGCCAACGATTACAATGTTGATTACGAGGTGCGCAAAGGCTCAGAATAGCCAAACATATTTCCATATCAATCTGATTTTTTTGAGAAAGAATAAACACAGTAGCTATCCATTAATTTATTTGTAAATTCATATTCTACAAATTCGGGTTTGTGTGTGAACCAGCAAATAGGAACCTGTACCGTTACAGCCCTACTTCCTAACGCAGGATTGTCTCAATGAGAATGTCTAACCATCCTGAACACAAATGATTGAAAGTAAAAGTACCTTAGTGGCTTCTATGAATGCAGAATTATGACTCAATAATCCCCTGTGAATTAGTTTGGGTGATGGGGCAGTTAGCAGGGGAAAAACCCATAACAGTCATGAAACATATTCATCACCTGAAACCTGTAATTTTGGGACTCAAGACTTGCTTTTATACATCAAAACATTATATTTGTATCTACATTTCAGAACTAATCAAAGTAGGTCTAATCAAAGTTTCAATGTATATTTTTGCCAAAGACTTTCCTAGTTAACTGTGGTGGGGGGAAATGGGTGGGACTGTCTATATTGACACCCAAAACAGATACAACTCACCTTCAGCAGAATGATGTCGATTTCAGAGTACTTCATGCCATTCACCAGGATGGGAATTAGCCTGTGGGAGCAGGGCGGAAAGCACTGTTAGTTAAGCAGTCTTCCATGCCTTGTCCAAGCCCTCCACTGTAGAATAGAATTACAGATTCTAATATCAGACTGAATATAAGGGGACCGATCGAATACCATGAATACATGTGTTATTCACAGAGAATGTGTTTTATCTACACCAGATCACAATAAATTATTATACTGAAACTAGGGATGCACCGAATAGTGCAAAAAGTGCATTTTCGGCCGAAAGACGTTTATCACCAAAACGATACGGCCGAAATGTTGTTATGAGGCAAACAGAAACCCCGACCTGCATGTGCTTGTCTGAAGCATAGATTGTATAATTGTGTGGTGGCCTGCAAGAACCCGTCGGATGTCGCACTCAGTCGCCCACTACAGTTGGCTATAGGGCAAAAAAGATTGAAAATGTGTTCCATGTCAAAATTGATATTTTTTATGTTTTGTATAGGTTACACCCTTAACTTCATTGTAATGTACAAAATAACCATGATTACTTGTGAAAAACAGTTAATTTCAGTGGTTTTTGGACAATGGTTTTTGGCCAGATATTCAAGCCTTGTCAAATCGAAAGCTTCGACGTTATGTCGCCTGCTCTTTTGAGTGCTGCAGCAGACAGACCCAAACAACTGATCAGTGAAGTCAACCTGTATTAAACTTAAAAATGACTTGCTACAAGTTATAAATCTAGCCTTGTATTTTAAACAGGAATTTACATTCACAACGTGATCACGAACAAAACGATTTCTTTCCATTTACATTACATCAAAATACTGTCCCGTTTTTAGAAGAGGGTTGAGCCCATGCTGCGAAGTGCTTATCAGTTTTAGCTGACAAGAGAAGTGAGAGGCTCTGATTCCGAGTAGCAAGCAAGCCCCCTCCCTCACATTTTCAGCGCTGCTGTTTGAACTTGAAGTTTTGTCAAGCAACAACGAATAGATAAGCGAGTAGCAGCTTGTTGACAGTTTAAATGTCATTAATATGGTCACTGTTTCCGACAGCGGATTTAGCTGTATTAATAGATTACTACACAAGTAGTCATTTACCGTACAAATCAATTGACAGTCAATTCCACGTTGGCGATGCTCTCCATATCTCCAATGTAGAGGATAAAACATGTACGATAGCACACAACTGTACTAAACTTGAATTAGGCTACTAACATAACAATACGTTAAAGTTTTAGGCTATAGATTTGCAATTGGAGTGAAATCCGTTTTTGCAGGATGAGCTAGATATCCTGTCTTGACACTGAAAAAGTATTTTATCATCTCCTTTGTTAACCGTCGATAATCGCAATGACATTAACACTTCAATCTACTTAAATACATTATTTTTTTGCATAAAAATTTGTTCTAATAGTTTTAATTGAATGCAACCATTATCTGCAGGTAATGTTTAAAGAAATAGTTCATAGATAGATAGAGATAGATAATCTGTTTGAAACTTAGTGTCGGTGCTTCCGTCATGCATCACAATAGAATTAGAATGAAACAGATTTGAATTTTTGAATGCATTATCACTTTTTGACGCATGTCAACTTTAAAATGATTTAACTTCAGTTGTGATAAAGATATGACTGATTCAAACAGATTTGTTTTCAGGAGTTTGTGGTTTCTTCCAAAGATGTCTTCAGCCCAGAAAGTCAAGTTTTCCCAGGCCGCCACAATCACTGGATGTTACATGTGTGACGTCATAATTTCTTTCAATGTTTCGGTTTTCGGCCTTGGTTTCCTCTTTTGGTTTTCGACAAGAATTTTCATTTCGGTGCATCCCTAACTGAAACCATGCAAAGCTATAGAACAGTACAGCCAGGGATTGACAACATTTTTGCCACTCTTCCTCTAGACAAGTATGTCTGGTGTTTTACTTGGTAGAAAAAACAACTTGTCCAATGCAGACGTCTGCAATTCCAGGAAACAAGCAATAAATATATCCCTGTGTAGGGCTGCACGATTATACGTATCGCAATTAGATATTCACTCCAGAGCCCTTTCACATGGCAACAGTATATAATGCCTGCAACACAAACTCTGATATTTCATTTCAAACTAATAGCGCTAGTTTTAATTCATTGCAATAAACATTGTGAATTCATTGTAAAGCTAGTAAATTGTAACCAAATGCATTTGTATTGTGTGTGAAGAAATAAGAGTATGTGATGTCAAAAACGGCACATTTAACATGTTTTTAATAACTGGTTATTAAAAACATTAACAAATACGTTTTACACAAATTGATTGATTGTAGTTAATGATTTTCAAATGTACTCGTGTTTTTGTACATGAGACACTGACAATATAGTCAATCAATTTCTGTACAACGTATTTGTTAATGTTTTTTAATAACCAGTTATTGTTATTGCAATCACATACTCATTCAGGGAGATATTTGTGATGCCATTTTCGATATAGAAAGAATTGCCAATTCAATTGCGCTTAGATTTACAGCACAATGATAATGGGTCGTTATTTTTGTTTTTGTTGCTTTGAGTTACTAAGAGATGCGCAATCTAACACTGATCCACAAGAAATATGTCACAGTAAAGAACACTGCAAGGACACAAAAATACCCTAAAGACCCATTAGAGACGATGCTGATAAGCTAACTAAAGAAAAAAGTAGCTGCATTGCTGTGAGGTAAGCCTACAACCTATTATGTGATCTGCCAGCAGTTGCTAACTAAAATGTGGCTCAGAGAAAGCACTTATGGCTTCCTTCAACAAAATACAATGGAACAAAAATAGCATGACTGTCAATTCTTTAAGACCATGGAAACTCAGATTTAAGACTAAGACAATTTTAGGCCTTAAATTCTGGGAAATAAAATTAAGACTAAGGATATGCGGACACCCTGTGTCCTGATGGGCGGAGTCTCTTCCAGGAAGACAATGCCCCCATCCACAGGGCACGAGGGGTAACTGAATTGTTTGTTTAGTAAGAAAATGTGAATCACATGCTATGGCCTTCACAGGCACCAGATCTAAACCCAATGGACCACCTATGGGATATTTTAGACCGACACCATAGTGTTCACCACCACCATCATCATCAAAACTACAAACGAGGAAGTATCGTTCATAAGAATGGCGTTTCATCCGTCCAGTTGAGTTCCAGAGACTTATAGAATCGTGACACTGTTCATTGAATCTGTTCTGTAGGCTCATGTTGGCCCATCACCTTACGGAGACATTAACTTCCCTTTAATATGTCACTTGTCTTTAATTCTGAGGGAAAACTATGCAAGTTTTTATGTTAGAAGTACTCACTGAACCAGGTGTCCAGACAGAACCTCCTTGCAGATGGGCTGCTCAGCCAGTGTGAGCCAGAACTCACAGGCCTCTAGAGACACATTCTCATCTGGGTCCTGTGTGCGCTGCAACATGTACTGGAGGAGAGGGACACATGGCAGCATAAAGGGTTTCAACTGGCTAAGGAGGTTGACGTTCTATTATCAAAATGGGTGGGGTAACTGTATAATGTTGTGTATGGTGCCTTGGCTATGTGGGAACAATATGAGCAGCAGGGCTTGGCTGAGGAGATGTTAGCAGTGTGTATCCAGCGTTGCCGTCAGTGTTAGCAGTGTGTATCCACCGGTGCCGTCAGTGTTAGCAGTGTGTATCCAGCGTTGCCGTCAGTGTTAGCAGTGTGTATCCAGCATTGCCGTCAGTGTTAGCAGTGTGTATCCAGCGTTGCCGTCAGTGTTAGCAGTGTGTATCCACCGGTGCCGTCAGTGTTAGCAGTGTGTATCCACTTGTGCTGTTCATTTACCTGGATGATGCTGTGCATGTGAGGGATGAGACGGTCGATGCGGACCTCCAGCAGCATAACCAGAGCCCGACAGACATTCTTCCTCACCTCAGAGTCCTCGTCTGCAGCCAGCGCAAACAGGCTCTGAGAGTCAAAGAGCCAGGGCCAGAGAAGGAACATGCCAAATCAGTTAAAAACAGAAACTGCAAATGGCTGCCTGGACAGTGGAAATGTTGTAATGTAACGAGGCTGGATCAGACAGTATGAATACAACGAGAATCACAGTCAATCAATGTTGAGGTAATATGCATCATATCCAGAGGAACAGGCCACTGG
This sequence comes from Umbra pygmaea, assembly GCA_016801145.1. Taxonomy (NCBI): domain Eukaryota; kingdom Metazoa; phylum Chordata; class Actinopteri; order Esociformes; family Umbridae; genus Umbra; species Umbra pygmaea. The sequence continues at coordinate 17,111 of JACXGM010007801.1, read as the reverse complement.
TGTTTACCGGCATCACCAGATGCCAGAGGCCCTATACCTCACAGTGGTTATACATGTGGTCGTGTTTACCTCAATGAAGGTGTCGATGTTGTCCATCAGGGCCTGGGCTCTGCCAATGATGAACTGGTTGACACAGGCAATGGCATGTGACCTAGAGGAGTACCATGAGTATACCAGCATTTATAAAGAGAGCAAGCAAACACCTTTGGATACAGCGGGAATGTAGAAAAGGTCTGAGCTTTTTGGCTTCAAGCACTTCCTAGGTTGATCCTACAAGGACAGATGAGACATTTGCAAGAAAACAATTTGCTATGGTGTTCAATTCTCCATTGACAGCAACATCAGTGTAACAACAGTGGAGTTCACAGTGGCCTGTTCTAACACCTGTATGCGGTCTTCCCTACCATGACAGTCACTGGACAATTACAAAGGAACCCGGTTTGTCTCGAGGTACCCCACACACTGACCTGATCTTAGGGCTGCAGTGCTTGAAGAATTGCAGGAACTTGGGGATCATGATGTTGAGTGGGCGGTTGAGGGCATCGCTGTCTAACAGCTCCGACGAGTCCTCGCAGATCTTCTGCAGCGCTCCAAACGAGCCCTGAGAAACAGGAAATACAGTCAAACTCAAAAGTAACGGGAGAAATCTGATGTGTTGACCAGCGGTAGGGCCCAGATCAGACAGTATGAATACAACAAGCATCACAGGCAGTCACTGTCATGGTGTTCTGCATCATATCCAGACCGACAGAAGAGAAAGAGGACAGGAAGGAAGTGACCGTGCAGCTCCAGACCTCGCAGGTGTTGTAGTCCTCAGAGTTGAGCAGGTTGCAGAGCTGGGGCAGCAACTCTGGCCACGTCTGCAGCTCTCCTTTGGAACTGATTGTGGTGATCAGGATGCCTGAAGAGGAGCAGGATAACATGGTTAATTGACTCAATGCTCTTGGTTAATTGACTCAATTCCCTGCTCACACAGAGGAGCAGGATAACACATGGTTAATTGACTCAATGCTCTTGGTTAATTGACTCAATTCCCTGCTCACACAGAGGAGCAGGATAACACATGGTTAATTGACTCAATGCTCTTGGTTAATTGACTCAATTCCCTGCTCACACAGAGGAGCAGGATAACACATGGTTAATTGACTTAATGCTCTTGGTTAATTGACTCAATTCCCTGCTCACACAGAGGAGCAGGATAACACATGGTTAATTGACTCAATGCTCTTGGTTAATTGACTCAATTCCCTGCTCACACAGAGGAGCAGGATAACACATGGTTAATTGACTTAATGCTCTTGGTTAATTGACTCAATGATGCTCTTAAGAGAGTCTCTGGTTGGAGACACTGCTGTTTTCACAGGGAACAATGGCGATGAATTGAAGAGTGATTTGACAGGCTGAGTATGCACATTTCAGACCATTTTATTGGTCCTGAAAGAAAGGATGTCTTCCCACAAGGGACAGCAAGCTATGCAACAGAAGTGCGCTAAAAGAACCAAAATTGATGAAACCACTAAGGAATAAACCGTATGAATATTAACACCCTCAATAGGAGGCAGGAATTCTATAAAAATGTCAACATATTTAATGGGCAGGACAGCCAATGAATCAGGGATGTAATGTGCTAAAAGGAGAGCCATTTCCACCTTTCATCAACAGAAAGACGGACAAAAACACACCCTTATTTTATAGCCAGCAGCATTCAAAGTATTGCATGAATATTAAGTCCTTATTAACGTTTCCATTGAAAAGATCAGTTCAATTAAGAGAATCAGATACATTTACACAGAATTAAACTTCAGGTGATTAAAAAAAGAAAAGTGTCCAGGGTCACAGTGTCCCCCGACCAGGGTCACAGTGTCCCCCGACCAGGGTCACAGTGTCCCCCGACCAGGGTCACAGTGTCCCCCGACCAGGGTCAAGGAGAAGAGATCACAAGAAAGCACACTTTCAGTATCGATACTGCAGAAAATTTGCAATAACACAGTTTAAAATATTCTGAAATGACCTTTATTGAAACATCAATATTTTTGACAACACTAAATGACAATGCAACATTTATAGTCACTGATATATTCAGTACGACACATTGTACTGCAAATGCTGGTCTATTGAGATTTCATAGCTGTGCACTGGATTTTATGCACCTGTGAATAAAACAGTGGCTAAAACACCTGAACTTAATAATTTGAGGAGTGTCCACATACTTTTGGCCATATAGTGTGTCTGTGTGTACAAACATTTGTACATTACAATTTTTATTTTTAATAATACTGTGATATTTTCTGTGACATTATCATACCGTGCAAATATCATACTGTTGCACCACTAGCCAGCAGCGGGCACTCTTTCCTCTGGTCTAAAGATCATTTCCAATGCCCCAGGGCAGTGATGGGAACATCTGCCCTGTCTAGGGTGCTGTCATTCAGATGGGATGTTGAACAGATTTACAACCTACATGATCACTAAAGATCCCATGGCACTATTCGTAAGAGTAGCGGTGTTAAACTCTCTCCAATTCCCAGGTTGTTGCAAAAAAAGCTTTGTTCACAATCAACTTGCCTGGCAGAACAATGGTAAATAATAATAATAATAATCATAATAATGAATAGATAACAGAGAAACCAGGACTGACTCACCAATAGTGGCGCGGATGAGGGGCGAGGAGTCGCCAATGTTGTTGAGGCATTCCTGCTTGATGAAGTCAGCCACAGTGGGGGGGAAGTTCTGGTAGTGGGCTTTTACATTGTTCTTTAGGATCAAACCGCTCAGAGAACGTGTAGGCTCATCTGGAGGAATACATGGAACAAGGTTGGACTATGACAAGCAAGACATGATAGAATAATATAGCAATTCTTCATGTTTTGTGATACAAGTATTGACATTGGATCACTTGCCATTGATTTATTATATGTAATATATTTCTCAGTGATAATCATACAGATCGATACTCATTGCAGAACTCCATGTCGAATAAGAAAATAAAGTTTTAATTAAATGGCATTTTAGAAACAAATCTTTTCATTAAAAAACTAAGACCATAAAACAATTTAATACTCCAGACACACTTAAGGAGATGTTTGGATATTAAGTATCAAGCTTGGAAATAATCTTTACATGCCACTCCAGAAGACTAAAGTACTCTGTGAGAACATCATTGCTCTGCGCATGGTTGAACTAATACACCTATTGAACTAAAGATCAGTACATTGGATAAATCAATGAAGGATTTCTCAAGTGTTATAAATGTTTATTATTATAAAGACTTTAAAACATTCACAGCTAACAATAAAAAGAATGTAACTATTTAGATTACATTTTAACTGTGAATAAAAAAATATGAAAATAGGCATGTTTTCTGTCGCAAAAATAAGCATACCTGTTATACTGATCTCACAGTTGCCCTTGATTTCTGAAAGTACAGCTCATCTTTCTGCAATGTTTCTATCAGGCATTGCGTTGCTAAACCAACAAAAGTGGCAAATGTTTTCAATATGTACACAACTAAAAGGCTTCCTGCTTTTTCCAAGTACGCCCACGTCTTTATTTTTTTATAATTCTGTCCTCTCAAAATTGTTGCTGCCTAACACAATACCTGCTAAAAAAGACTATGCAGAAAACACATTTTTGACTTGCTTTAACATTCTGATATGCAACACTACCTGTTCCTAAAATAAATTGAAAGAGAAGCAGGGGCATAGTGGGCTAAGTTGCTGTATTGCACAACAGTCTACATCAGGGGTCACTAACCCTGGTCCTGGAGATTTACCACCCTGTAGGTTTCACTCCAACTGCACATAATGTAGCCTCATTAAGCCTATCAACCAGCTAATTAGTAGAATCAGGTGTGCTGGATTAGGGTTGGAGTGAAAACATTCAGGACGGTATCTCTCCAGGACCAGGGTTGGTGACCACTGGTCTGCATCATGATAGTCTCGGGTTCGAGACCGACTATGGGGTTCTAAATTTCCCCAGGCCTCCTGCACAAGGCAGCACAAATTTGCATAGGGCTGCCCAGGATTTGGGATAGATAAGCCAGTTAAGTTTATCCTGCCATGTTGCTCTCCAGCGAATCCTTGTGTTCAGGATCGGTGCCTGTGAATTCAACATCGGAAGTATAGACGGTGAATTTAATAATCCTGTGCATGACCCGAATGAAGGCTTCTGTGTGAACAGTGCGAATAGAATCGGTGGCTCGGGCAACATGTGGTTGGATGAAACATGTGCGCGCCCCTTGTCACCACAAAGATCTGTACAAGGAGTTGCGGCGCTGCTGACAAAGCAGGGTTAGAAAGGGAATTGGGAATAGAGATGGGCCAATACCAGTACTGGGCATAAGAACTTGTTCTTGTGAAAAAGGCCCGATACTTCAAGCCAATACTTCTTCCACATTTAATAGTGTTATGCTGCGCAACGCTTTACAGATTAGCCATAGTTGTTTTCTTAAAGTGCCAGAGAGGGAAAAGTAGCCTACTGTACAAGTAGTATATAGATAGAAAACAGTTCTATTGCTCAACCATGTAACGATTGGAACAACAATACCAACGAACTGGTAAATCTGATTCACGTAAACGTTTAAATGGAAATGTATTCCAGCACTTTGCAATACATTTCATATTGATGATAACAGTTTTACTTCCTCTTTCAGAGATCAGCTTATAAAGCTGTAAAACTGTACTTATTGCTATTTAAAATAAGAAAGGTGATTTAAATGGAATAATGCTTCTCGGCAATATGAGGTGATTTGTTGCACATAAAATCACAGCCTAAAATGCATAATCACTATGAAAGACGGAGCCACGTGTGCCTATTATTGAAAAACACTGTAGAATCACAACTCACCTTTCCTCATAGCAATTCTCCAGTAGAGTTTAAATGGCGAAATATAAAAATTGCTTTCCTCATTGCTTTTTTCATGTAGCCTAATATTTGTAAAATTATAGGGGCATATATTAGAATCCTCAAGTAAACGTGCACATTTAAGTACAGGACCGATTGAAGGCTGCAAGTTATTAGGCTAGTCACGGCGTACTGTAGCGTCGTATGAATTAATAATACACCTTCGGGAAGGAAAGACAAATGTTGGTTTGCAACACTTCTGGGTGAACAAAAATGTGGAAGTTCTGACATACTAACGTTAAGAAATATAACTTAAAATAAATACGATGTAGGCTGTAGCCCATTTATATTTTGTTCAACAGTTTACAGTGACAGTACAGCTATAATTGTGTACCGATTATAATAAAACAATCAAATACCTTAACAGAATATTATATGATTAGGTCATAATCCCCGTTTGGAGAAAGTCACTTCAAACAGACATTCTCATTTTACACAAAACATCTGCAATTAGTGCAAATGCGAACATAAACATGCAGCAATTGCATTCACTTTCACAAACGTGTTTCTCTTATTTTAGCTAATTAGGGAAGGAGACGTAAACTATTGACATTTGTAATAAATATTACACATTCTTGACCAGCAACGTAAATTATGTTCTTCTGCATATGTAGGAACATTTCATTTTTTATACTTGAATTGGTTGATCAACAACTAACAAATAGCAGATTTTAGCTTGATGTATGTGACATTTGGCATAGTTATTAAAAGTACTTGTATCGGTACTCGTATCGGCAAGTACCCAAAATTAAATACTCTGTATTTGTACTCATTCCATAAAAAGTGTTATTGGCCCATCCCTAATTGGTAAGGAAAATCTGGAAATTACAAAAAATAAAGTCTAGTATGTTCTTAACGAGACCTGGACTATAGACCACTAACCTAGAATGTAATAAAATCAGAGGGCTCTCACCTTCAGTTTTCAGTCTTGTCAGAACAAAGATGAGATAATTGTTGAAGTCTGGGAACTGGTTGAGTTGTTCAAGTTTCTAGGGACATGGTTAAGGGCAAGAAGACGGCACAAAGCAGAAATAGGGAGTAGATCAGGGTAGGAAACTCCGGTACTGGAGGGCCAAAACACTTTGTATTTTACCTAGTAGTTAATTGCAATCACCTGCTTTCCCAGGTATTAACCAGTCCCTTATTAGAAAGAGAGAACTAAAATCAGAAGTGTTTTCAGCCCTCCAGGACCGGAGTTGATGACCCCTGGAGTACTCACAGTGAGGCACTCACTGTCGGTTTCAATTTAAAATGCATCACTTATGTAGAAGTTGTACTATGAACAGTTTTAAAGTAGCTGGTGTTTCAAGAGGGGTTGCCTATGGCCCCTAATGACAGAAACCAATTTAAGAAGTAGGCTGGTGAGAGTTATATATGATGGATTGGATAATCCATATATTCTACAGATTACTTTTACTACTAAACTACAGCAATGTTTTTTAACCTTCTCCTCAGGGCACCCCAGCAGCAAGCCAGCAGCATAGCGCCCTGTATTCCACTGCTGGTTTGCTTAGCATGGTCTGGCCTGGTTAGTCCCTGGATGGGAGACCAATGTTGCCAGAAGTGGTGTTGGAAGGCCAGTAGGGGGCACTCTTCCCTCTGGTCTAAGATCATTCACAATGCCCCAGAGCAGTGATGGTGCAGTCTTTCGGAAGGGACATTAAACAGGTGTCCTGACTCTGATCACTAAAGATCCCATGGCTCTATTTGTAAGAGTAGGGGTGATTATCCAGGGGCCTATACTACGAAGCAAGTTCAAAATGCCCTGGATTTCTTTTCAATACCTGGTTTCACAGAACCCAACATTAGCGATCTAGACAAGAGATGTCACGACGGTGGTTATCAATTCGGTAAATCAACACAGAATTTCCCAACCTATTGACGAGCACGTTCACATAAAGGGGCGGGGTGTGCACCAACGGACCAACTGCAGACACGGACAAGTCTATGAGAGCTGCATATTTTGCTCAACTGTAGGAAATGACAATTTTAGAGAAATATGAAGAGCATAAAAAATATATTCCAGACATAAAGCAGGAAGGAAAGCTGGGAATTAGGGCTGGGACAACGCGGCGACGTCATCGATGACGTCGACGCAGAAAATACGTTGACGCAAAATATGCGCGTCGATTCGTCAGACCCAAAACAAAGATAGTGGCTCCTTTGACTTTTTAGAAGTGCAAGGTGGCACTCACTCGTTCCTCTAAAGGGAATTATTTAATTTAAAAAGGAAACAATTCTGTGACATGTTGTCTTTGCAAAATGGAGATGGGTTTCCATTCTAGCATCACGGCAATGCACCAGCACCTGCCGGTTGCACCAGCTGGACGTATATAGGTCGTAACTGTACGTCAGACCTAAAATGCCCTTTGTTTCGGACTTTATATTTATACCTGTTGCACCAGCTGGACGTAAGCACTCAATGAGCTACGCCTGGTCTTAGATTCTCAGCCTAGCAGGCGCAGGGTGGCGATTTATATATTTTTTTAAATGTCCAAATTTTCTGACTCTGATTGCATTAAGATTTAGCTGTAATTTCTTTGGAGAAAGACTGTTTTGTACAATACGTTTGCAACAACCACAAATCGTACTAATAACTAGCTATGAATTAACAGCTGATTTGATTTGCTTTGAACAAGCGTTTCAGATTAGTAAAAGTCAAAGGTAACCTACTTTTAAGGGTAAATACGTGTAAGATATGTAGATATTTCTTTCAGCTTTAACTATCAATTAAATGCCTAGAAATAGCCAACGTTTTTTGTCAAAACTGAAGTAACATTACTGTTATCTTGATCAGTCACTTTCAGCTGTTTGATTTCTCAATACGTAAAAAAAAATGTTTTCCATCACAAATGTATTTAATGCTTGTTAAGACTGACACTTCACTGCCATTCCTCATGCTAAATGGTGAATATATATTCTGTTATCTTTCTCAAGTTAGACAAAGCAATTTGCATCGTCCTATCTGAAGTCAATTTTTCATGCCGTAGTGCACAGCACAGCACAGCACAGCACAGCACAGCACAGCACAGCACAGCACAGCACAGCACAGCACAGCACACATTCTTTGGCTTTGTATTCGTAAACGGGATTTATTATTTTTATTGCTCTCGCAGGCACAAAACGGTTGCCAGGGGGCAACGTTTGAACGTTTAAAACTGTCTTTGTCCATTTCATCTAGTTGGATTAATTAAGGAAATAACACTGCCTAGCAACTATATCACTAAGAATATTCTGATCTCACGGACGCGCATTACTTACACTGGACTTAGCTACGACTAGTCTTATTTTTATTTGGTGCAACAGGTGTAAATTCCACTCACAACCTCGGACGTAGCTACGCTTGACCTAGGATTTAAGACTTTTTTATGTCCAGTTGGTGCAACCGGCCCCAGAAGAGGCGCCACCCGGGAGCAACTGCAAATGACAGAGCACCGTAAGTTTTTTTCTCAACTCCCCACTTTATCATGGAGTAGGCTATAATACGTTGTCGACACCTAAAGTTTTAGGCTACAGTGTAATTGATTACAATATGTAATATAGTCTGTATTCAAGGTGTGAAATTACACGCTTATGCAACCTAAGTCAAAAAACGGTTGTAACGTTACTGTGTGTCTTCATTGATTATCGTTGATGGGACAGTGAGCACAGTTACATACCAGGACTATTCCGTTTTTAAACAGAATATTGGCGCCCATTATAGTCCTGGCATGTAACTGTGTGTTCACTGTCATGCCGTGACGGCGCAAGTGACGTTTATGTTACACACATAGGATTTAATTAGCCTACTTGTTGATATTTAATCAAAGGGCATACACTCTTAAAAATAAAGGTGCCAGGAAGAACCAAAAAGGGGGTTTCACAGCAATGCCATAGAAGAACCTTTTTTGGTTCCCCAAAGAACCTTTCACTGAAAGGTTCCTTGAAGAACCAATTTTTTCTTAGTGCCATTAAGAAATGTTAAAATAATGCATAACTGCCCAATACTAAACATGTTGCCTTTTATGTTACTAATATAAGTTTAAATATATTTTGCAGTCTAATTAACATAGGAAGCACAAATCTAGTGCAGAGATTGTGGCAAAACCACCACAAATAAATCAATGTATGGGAAACACAAATTTACTCCAAAAATGTAAGGTCACATGAGATGGTGGTGAAGAACCATTTTATAAAGTACCTTTTGGTGCTACAAAGAACCTTTTGTGCAATGGAAAGTTTTTTTAGATGTTAAAGGTTCTTCAAGGAACCATTTACCCCAACACAGAAACTTTGAAGAACCTTTATTTTTAAGAGTGTGGATACATAGAAAAAATGTTTGTGTTTCTTTGTTGTTGGTTTATTATATTAAATGTATAAATTGCTATTATTAGTCAATTAATAGGGAGATAATCGATAATCGAATCGAAATCGAATCGGACTGAAAAAAAGAATTTTTAGATTAATCGATGCATCGTAAAAATAATCGCTAGATTAATCATTTAAAAAATAATCGTTTATCCCAGCCCTACTGGGAATACATTGCCACCTATGTATTCATAAATGCCTTTAGGCTCATCAATATCATATCACTGACTATAATAACTAGGGCTGGGCGATATGGCTAAAAAACTATCACGATATAAGTGTTTCATATCAGTCGATATCGATACTTATTGATCTGTTTTATGACCTATTTAAAATAAGCAGGATTTTTTTTTAAATTTAAACATTTTTATTTTAAATTTAACCTTCCACTGATTATAATCCCCTCAGTTATAAAGGCAGAAATGTCAACAGAACCATGGAAAACACTCAAATAATTAAAATGTAAACATAAGTCTAAAATCACAATGAACACTTAACAATTATCTGTTACACTAAGGTGTAAAATTAGAATACTTAAGAAATGCTTAATAAAGTGCAATAAAATAGTGCAAAGTGTTAAATATAAACAGAGAAACCTGAGACCTGAGAAGGTGGGGAAAACAAGTTTGTGATATTACCAGTCTAGGTGGGGACGACAGTTTTGCATTACTGCAGACGACATTGGTCTGACTACGGTCAGACTTTTAAAAACCAAAAAACAGCCATACTAGCGAGCTGACTTCTCCTGTTTTATCAACAATTTCCTTGCTCGCTGCGGCACTAATTTTCCACTTATCATTTTCAGTTACTGAAGAATCCAACACGACTCACGACATGAGACAACAATATTGCGCAACCAAACTTGATACTTTTAAATGATTGGCTGTTAGCGTGTCACTCGTTACGTTGCTAGTTTACCAGAGAGTGAGTGCCTTTGTTTATGCAACCAAAATTGCTTTGCAACCGCTGGTTTCTTCCGAGGAAGCAAACTGAATTATCAAATGTTTTATCAAACGCATTTTTTATCGATAATGTGTCTATCACAAGACATATCGTTATTGTTTTATCGCCCAGCCCTAATAATAACAATTGTGTATTCCATTAAACTAAATGTGTTGTTTGATGCAGATCGTGCATGACACCTCTGATCGTGTAGTACAATTTCATTTATCGTATTCTTTCATTTGCAAACCTGACAATGTGAAACGGTCATGGGAGAAAATACAAAATGTACAGGGTGTGTAAATTAATCAATGTCAAAATACTTGGTTGTTCAACAAGTTCTGTAGGAGTAAAAAGGGATACATTGATGTTGGTCTGTATCAAACAGACCATACATTAAAATACCTGTCCAAACAAACGCAATACTATGCATAAAGTATGTGGAACTGTAAGCACACAGCTTCGATGTATCGCACTGCACTGGCACATACGGCTCAATAAGCTGACAAAGACACGTCACTCCCTCCGCTGATCTCAGGGAAAGCCAATGGCGACTCCCAGAATGGTGACCAATTTTTCAACCGTGAATTGATTGGTCAGTAGGCGGTGCTTTTGGCTTCGTTTTGAAAGGTGGAGAGATTTGGGTAATGAGGAGCGAAATATACCGGCTGCCTGTTTTGCGTATGCAAAGCGTTCTTCATTTAAAATGACAAACCTTGGACATTTATGATGACTCTGATTTGAATCTTATAATCTTATCAGTTAACAGTTAATAATCGGTTAACGAGTTCCGGTTGTCGGTCAGGAAAATTACCCGAAATGAGCATCCCTAGTTTGCAGCATAAGTTACCATGGCGTTGTAACCGGGTAATAGGAGAACCAACGTTGTGATACTGAAAACACAGGGTTAAACCTGAAGTTACCTCGCTAACCCCAAATCTTGCTTCGTAGTAAAGGCCCCTGGTGTCATGGCAAAATTCCAAACCAGGCCTAATTTCAATCATGGCAATAATCCCCTACATACCTTCACATATTAAACTACTCACCTCTCCACCAGATAGCGGATGTGTGGTGAGCTTTCTGGTGCAAAATGACTGCCGTGCATCACCGAAGTGAATGGGACTCTGTGATTGTGTGGAAGTGGGTGCTACACATTAGTGGTGAATGAGGTGGGCTTCCCCATAGCGCTTTGGTTCAATGAAAAGTGATATATAAAAACAATGATCCCTCCCCCACAGTTTAGCTGTAGCTGCTGAACTAGCTCACTGTATTCATTAATCAAGGGCCTGATAATGAGCAGGTGAGTTCAATCAAGTGTGCTAGCTCTGAACTAGATCAAATACATGTAACGCCTGGTGTTCCCTGAGGAGAGGGTTGAGAAAACACTGGTCTACAGGACCAGACAAAGTACAGTACTCTGGATCAGACAGTATGAATACTAACAGCATCATTAGGTCAGGAGATAGAAAGTGTGCATCATTTCCAGAGGGACGCTCAGAGTGACTCTTTAAATAGGTCAAGATTTTTCCTGAACTGTCAAATCACAGCCACAAGAACATGATGGCTGCAAACTGAAATACACCAGTCTATATCCATATGCGAATAACTAAAATACACCAGTCTATATCCATAGAGGTGCCATACAGGTCTGAACCCATCAAACCCACCCAGCCTCCAGAAAATGTTTATGAATGAAGAGGATACTTGTTGCACGGCCCTCTGTGTGGCCGTGTTGGGAGACTGGGAATCCTTGAGGAGCTGGAGGACCTGCTGGAGTCCCTGTTCGTCTGGCTGCCACTCCATCCTGCAAGGGGACAACACAGGCTGTTAGTTACCCATGTATGGTTGATCAATCAAAGTCTTTTTAACTGACCTGAGAATGAAACAAAGAAAGATCAACAACACCGCAGGGATGTCCAACTAATTTTGATGGTCATTAGACAACAAAGGGAAAATGTCAACATTTTGTTCAAGCCCTACTATCAGAATTCATAGTGTCAGCAATGTGCAAAGTGTGAGTATTGACATATGAGAGGCCACTGGATCAGACAGTATGAATACTAACACCATCATTAAGTCAGGAGTTAAAATGTGCATCATATCAAAGTGGCCTCTCTGAACGTGAATGACGATTTGGTGTAATTAGAACCCATTGTTAAGTTGGATCCAACATAGCGCCCCATTCCCTAATTAATGCATCCCATTTTCCAGGTACCGATATTTGTGCTGACTGACAGATCTAAGACGTAATTCACAAGTTACGAAAAGATTAGTGTTGTGATAACTTACAAATAACTTCAGTGAGCTAAGAACGCAACGAAAAGTCAACAGTGTGTGTTCTTGTAACTAGCGTACCATGTGGGGATTGTAAGATTAAAATAGTCTGCCAGACTAACGCCATATGCTCAATAATTATGTAGAACTCAGTGGTATTATTCTAACTATGATCAGCCATGCACTTGGCAACACCAGGGAAAAACAGGCCTAAAAATAAAGACTCATTTTCGCCCGAACCTGAACTCACCTCTACCCGGAAACAGGTCTATAAAGCCGGGAAAACTGAACAGCAAATACAAGTTTGAAGGTAGTCATCTTGAAATTCTGAATCGGATTTTGGCACAGAAAACGAAGACATGTCTGCTAAACAAGGGCTGAAATCTCTCGATGACCCGGCTTAAACATCATAATCCCCCTCACCCACCCCACGCTACTACTTGCCTCTTGTCACCATGCTGCAATATACCTAGTTAGCTAGCGGCCCTTGAACTGGTTGAAACATTGAATACTGCCGCCACAACACCTAACTACCAACCTTGTCAAGTAATTAAGGAAACAAAAGTATTCCAATAGTACAGTAGTTAACTATGTACTATATATACTAAAACAAAGGATCTTCTTGGGAGTTGTCTAAAAAAAAATTATATATGGAAAAACTTATTTTGAGGTTAGGTGGGTAGATAACGCGTAAGTACAGCAGCAGTCACGACAGATAATGGACCCGGTCATCCAAATCGCTAAAGTAACTACTGTAATTAGCTAACTACTCGAGAATAAACACCGGTTAATTTGACTTTAGTTACTATATTCCCCGGTTTTAACACTCACAAGCAAGACACCAAGGCCAGATATGCGGCCTCGGCACTGGAACTAACATGTAAGCAGTTCAACTATGGATTACTGTTGAGAAGGCAGTCGAAACGATTAAATTGTACCTGACTAATACGCTAGGTAGAAATATGATAGACACGTTTTACCAGCTCTATGTACCTATGAATAAGAACACGTGTTCACTATTTTAAGTAGCTCCAAACACGGCTTCTAGTATTAGCAGAGTTCGCTAGCTAACGTTAGCTGCAGTAGCTAGCGTAAAGACGGAAAAACAATTTGAAATTTGGCGTTTAAATATATAATAATGTAGCCAACTAGTTCACTTTAATAATCCCTAGATACAAATCATATAAACAGAGTAGGCCATATTATATAAAAGGTTCTTGCTAACTTCTGTGCGTGCGGACCAATGCTTTCATGTGCTCTAATTTTAGCCAATAAGTTCGCTAGTTACTACTCTACCTGAACGGTCAATGTGTTAGCCTCCAAACTAGCTAGCTACTTAGCTAATGCTAATAAACTAGCAAAGCTATTCCCATTCACAGCGCTTAACTTCTCGGTATTGTCACCAAGTATTGGAATATGAACTCTCTTACATGTTATTAAATGAAAATTGGACGACTAACACAATAAGAAATATGCTACGTACAATATGGATTTGTAGATTGAAGTTTCTTGATGGGACCACTTCTCGTGCTCGTCCTTGCTCGTACTAATGTACAGATTTGAAACGAACACGCTGATTCTGTACAACCAATGATCCTTCTTCTTCTTTGAATTATAGCAGATCGCAAACGACTTAAAAGGTGCATATACTGCCACCTAGTGTACCGGAGTGTGAGCCCGGTCACGGCCCACCCAATTCAAATTCTCCTATCTAAACCCGTGAGATGCAGTGAGGGGTACTTGAAACCCGTCACCATAAGAAATTTAAATACAGCCCTCGACACCACCCCGCTCCCCTATACACTCTCCAACAACCCCCACACATCCTGCTTCCTACTCTCCTCCCTAACCTTTACATACAACAATTCCCTCTCAACATCATACTTCCCACAATACAAAAACACATGTTCAACCATTTCCTCCACTACACACCCATCACACAGACCCATCTCATGCCTACCCACCACCTTTAATGATGAATTCAAACCTGTGTGCCCTAACCTCAACCAGGGACGGACTGACCATCGGGAGGATCAGGACTTGTCCCGAACGGCCGGTCCATTCCGGGCCGAACGGGCCGTCATATTTTACTTTGACAGCCGGTCGGCCAGTTACAGTCCTGGACGTATTAAAACAGGTGACAGTTGGCTGAAATGTATTGGCTGTTGCATCCGCAGGAGCTTTTAGAACTGTCCTCTGGCCCGGCCGTCAAATCGAGAGAGAGAGAGTTCCTCTATATTTGGATGAGGAGAAACCCAGAGTGAATGACAGATACGGGGAGCGACAGATACAGCGCGCGCGTGCTCACCCCCCCCCCCCCTCCTGCCGGCCGCTCCATCCAAAGTCCCTGGCCGAATTTTAGTCCCAGTCCATCCCTGACCTCAACCTACACCACATCACCTCTTTTTTCCTACACTCCATTGTCCCTAGCTCTACCCTCACAGTCCGCTACCTCAATACCCTCTCCCCTTCCTGCTACCATCCCACTTCCTCTGCCAACAGTCCAGTCCCCTCCCCCGTATCAAAGATTTAACTTCCCCCCGGCCCATCGGTACCTCCACACTCACCCTCTCTTTCCTACATGCACTCTTCGCCAACCTATCTGCCATGTTACCCTACATCCACACATGAGCCGGCACTCAACAAAACCTAAGTACCACCTCCATCCTCTCTAAACCCAACAAAAACATCATCAGCTCCACCAACTCATCACCTCTATCTGACCTACCAGGCCGGACACTCCCCAAAAGCGCTGCTGAGTCGGAACATACCACCACCCTTATAGGCCTCACCTCCTTTACCCACCTCAACCTAAGAATCACCGCCACCATCTCCACTGTGTACACTGACACCTGGTCTGTGACCCTCTGGACCACCTGCACATTAAATTCTGGCACATACACACCCACACCGATCCTCCCAGTGGTCGGATCCTTAGACCCATCCGTGTACAGCTGCCCAAACGTATAAAAACCCTGCCCAACATACCTCTCCACATACCTACCCATGCTACCCACATCAAACTCCTTCCTACCCTCCAACAAACTCAGATCCACCCACGGAACCGGAAACAACCAATGTGGCACACACCCCCAAGCCATCGTTGGCCCCACCACCACCTCACTTAATCCATACTCCACCAACTTCTCAATCACCCACCCAAACACCTCTATCTT
This sequence comes from Umbra pygmaea, assembly GCA_016801145.1. NCBI lineage: Eukaryota > Metazoa > Chordata > Actinopteri > Esociformes > Umbridae > Umbra > Umbra pygmaea. The sequence continues at coordinate 1,470 of JACXGM010007801.1, read as the reverse complement.
ACTGACTACACGCTCCCAGCAATCACCCACAGGCACCACCGTCGGATGACCATCCACACTGCCCTTCAATCACACCTAGTACGCCAGTGCAAGTTTATCCCGCCAGATACCCAATGGCATCTCCCCTGCCTCCACCTGCAAACCCTCCACCGGTGAGGTCCTAAAGGCCCCCAAACATAACCTTAAAGCAGCAGCTTGAACCACATCCAGGACCTTCAGGACCGACTTAGCAGCAAACCCATACACAAAACACCCATAATCTAAAAGTAACCTAATCAACGCCCGATACATACATAACAAAGTGTGTCTCTGTGCTCCCAAATCATGACCCAGCACCGCCCGCATAAGATTTAAAGCCCTCCTACAACTCACCCCTACATACTTCACATGAACCTTCCACGTTAACTTCTCATCAAACCACACACCAAGGTACTTGAACTCAGACACCGGCAGCAAGTCCTGCCCATAGAGACCTCATCTAACACCTGTGACCTTCCTTCTAGAATAAATCATGAAACATGACTTGGCCACCGACAACCTGCACCCCCACGCCAATGACCACTCCTCCATCACTGTGACGTCCTCCTGCATGTTCCTCATCACCCAATCCACATTCCTCCCCCTTTTTCACAATGCACTATCATCTGCATACAGCGCAACCCCCAAACTGTGGCCGAGTGCCCCTAAAGTGTCATAAAGTATCACCATAAAAAAGACTGGGCTAATCATACTCCCCTGTGGTGTCCCACGGACAACCCCAAACTTCCTGGAAAGGTCCGCCCTCCCGAACAAAATGCTCACAATCCAATAATATAATCTACCATCAACACCCAAAGCACTCAACTTAATCAATAAACCTTCCCTTCACATCATATCATAAACTTTATCTACATCAAAATATGCCACATACATCACCTCCTTCATTCTTAAATTATTTGCTATCTCTGGTCTCACCGCAGAATGCATCTGCCATTGACCTACCCCCCCGAACCCCTTTGCTCCAAAAAATACACCACCCTACTTACCACCATCTTCTCTATTAATTTCCACAAAATAGATGTTAATGCTATAGGCCTTTAACTAGTCGCCTTTGTAGGGTTCTTTCCTGGCTTTAAAAAGGGCAACACCACCGCTCTTTTCCACCCAGTAGGCACAATCCCAGTCCTCCACATTTTATTACACAACTCCATCACTGGTCTCCGCACACTAACTGATGCTTTCTCAACCCTTAATATAACAAATCCTGTCTTACCCTGGGGCTGTCCTTTATTACCAATGATCCTTTCCGGCTTCCGTTGACTTTCAAACTTTTGTAATTGTCGATGTAGCTAATATATTTATATGCAAGCGCCAGCATTACTACTGCAGGGGAGCACCAGCATTACTACTGGAGTCAGAACAGAAAGAGCTTCTTCACCATTACTACTGGAGTAAGAACAGAAAGAGCTTCTTCACCATTACTACTGGAGT
>JACXGM010007800.1:7818-30127 GCA_016801145.1 Umbra pygmaea | reverse complement strand
GTTACCCCCGGTACCGACCTAAGCCTGAGTTACGTCTACGCTCCTGCCTTTCCCTTATTGGACTACCTGAACCTCTGACCACTTGTTGCCAACCTTGCCTGTTTATCCACTATTGAACTGCCTTATCCCATTAAACCTGTTAAGCTTACAGTTGTCTCTGTGTCCGCTTTTGGGTCCTGTACTCCTGCCGTTGTGTCAAGTATACTTATGTTTAACCATGTATTCAATGTATGTATTCAATGTTTTAAGTATATTTGAAATATACTTTCAAAATATACATACCAAAATAATATATTAGAAGTATATTTAGGATAAATAAAATACATTTCAAGTACATTGAAATATACTTTTTTTTACTTGGGCAAGCGTTGCCTCTCCAGGTTCAAGCGTCGCCTCTTCAGGCCCAAGCGTCGCCTCTCCAGGCCCAAGCGTCGCCTCTCCAGTCTGCAGCTGAGCCTGTCCAGGCTGAAGTACAGCCTCTACAGTCTCCAGTCCAGCCTTTGTAGGCTCTAGTCTATAGCTTCTCAATGCTCCAGTTCAGCCACTCAAGTCCAGTCTACCCGGGCCTGTTCCACCAGGTCCGCCCCTTGTCCCTGTTCCTCTGGCCCCTTTTTCAGTCGAGGCTGTCAGGGTTTGCCCTCTTAATTGTGGGTTTTTCATGGCTGGAGCCACTCTTTGGAGGGAGGGGTACTGTCACGGGTCAGGAATTCTTCATGCCGACGTGTGTATGTGGTTTTCATCTCCATTGACACAACTCCAGGTTTAGGCTTTCCTGGACATTCTAAATCGCACTTTCTTCAACAACCAATTACACTAATTCAACATTAGTGTAATTATTTAAGTCCCTATGTTTGCTTATTCCCTTTGCACTGTTCTCCCAACACGGAAGCCTTTAATCGGATCATGCATGAGGGGATTACGTTCACCGATACTAATAATTTCAATAATAAACAAGCTTCATTACAAGTGACAAAAAGGTCACTTAATATTTTATTACAAAATTAGACCAGATCTCTGTAAACAGAAAAGTAGTACACATTTTTATATAAAACAGCAGCTTTACACCAACTCCCTGATTGGTTTATAAAAATATAACTGAAAATAAATATTTTTTATAAAATAACTTTTTGTACACAATCTTTTGTTTTTAAGTCAACTTTTCTTAGCCAAAGTGCCAAAGTAAAACATTGTTGGTAATCATCAATCATTGCTAAGCAAATGCGACGTGTAATGGCAACATATCTTTACGATATGAAACGTTATTGCGTTTGTTATTTCTTTCTGTCGTTGACAGCCTTTCTGGTAAGGTGTCACGCTAGCAAAGGCATCGCATAGTGTTTTGTTTTGATTGACATTGAGATTTGATTTTTCTATTCGTCGTAAAGAGCTTTGTTGTGCCGTTTTAAATGATCAGACAAATGGGTGGTTTTTCCTTGTTTTTTGGCCACAACTTTATAACACTCCAGACAAAGTACCTGTTTTGGCTCAACATCCTACATTTTGTAGCCGAAATAGTCCCAAAGATTTTGACTTTCTTTTCGGTACAAAACCATCCTTTTTTTCCTGCGTAATGCATATCCTCTTCGTCGCTCATCTTTCGCTGGTACAGGACTGCCAGTGACAGAAAATGTTGGCTGTGAGCAACAGCACAACGAACTAATCACAGCGAACCAATCACTGTGCAGGCATGCGGAGCGTGCATGTCACCCCAGCAACAAACCAAACAACAAACTTGTGTAAACTCCGTGGTACCCATGGTGCTACCTATACTGTCATTGGGTGCTACCCTCCTTCACATCGCATGTTCCGGCGATGTGACTATCGCACATGCGCACATCGCGATGTCGATGATAAAACACAACATCGTTCAGCCCTAGTACAAACATGCCCGGCTCTTAAAGGGAATTGGAGATGAATCTCTGATTGGTTTATTGCATGTTACACCCAAAACACACCCATGAATTTATGAAGACACTTAGTACCACCCTTTTAGACCATGCGCCCGGTGCATGGACCCTTCTATCGACTGTCAAACTAGAAAAAGTGTATTTGGACACGCCTAAAGATTGTTAAAATAGGGCCCAATGAGTCACTGGAGAGTGATGTAACAGGATAGTTCATCTGAGTTATCTAACCCAAATCCAGGGCAGCTCTATGCGAATTTGTGCTGCCTCATGCTAGAGGCCTGGGGAAGTCAGAGTATCCGTGGTCAGGCTCAAACCACTGAGCATTGTGATTCCTTTGTGTTTAAGTGTTCATTTTTCCCTTTTTGTATTTTGCATGTTATAATGTAACATTATCATTTAATTAACACCCCCATTTAAGTATGAACCTGCCTCCTGCCTACTACATTCACATACTGGAACCGGTTCTCAATACCCAACCCTAGATTTAAGTGTAATCAGATCTGAAAACCTGGCAACATGCTCAGAACCAAACCTGCTCTACTAGATGGTTTTATCCAATTCTAACAATCAAATTTGAATATCATGTCAACCAAACAAAACTTAGTCTTGCCCCATGGTGCATTTGCAAGTGTTATTTATTTCATTGTTTTTTTTGCGTCCTTGCCTCTTAACATACCTCTCTAATTCAGACTTCTGTGGCACTGACTCTGAAGATCTGCACCTTGTATTTTTATTCTATTTTAATCTGGGTATTGTTGTGGGCATATGCCATCACCTTGTTATTGCAAAATACTAATTATTTATATAGGATAAATATTTATATAGACTATATATATGTATATACATACAGTGGGGAGAACAAGTATTTGTCCGTGATTGACAACAGGATCGTGCTAATCCATCCTATAGCACAGTTCATCCTGCTGTGACATAACCGCTACCTGTCACGGTTCATAAGGGATTGGAGGCAGGCGCGTCTTCAGCAAACATATATTTATTCACACAAAAAGGGGGAACTGGACAAGAACAGAAACATAGAACAAAATGAGGACTTAAGACTAACAAATGTATAGAAACATTTGACATGAACAATAGATCACAACACTACACTAAACACATGAACAGACTGTCTAAACATACCACAAAGAACTATAAGATACAATTTTATAATAACTACAAGATACAACTTTACCTTAAACATATGAACTGAACATATGAACTGATCATAAGAACAAGAACAACCACATACCTGGACAAGAACAATGAACCACACCAAACTAACGAACGCACAGAACTAAATACCATACTAACAAGGGGAGGAGGTGCAGGTGTGGGCTAAACAACAGAATTGATAGGCTGACAAAAACATGTGACAGGATCATGTGACACAAAGAGCGGGAAACAAAACAAAAACAAAACACATAGGGGAGAAACCACCCTGAAGTGACACAGAACAAGGACAAATACTACAGACATTGTGACACTTCCTAACTTTATCCCTTACCTAACCTTAACCATATAAAAATATATATATAAGGCGGGGAGAAGAAGTATTTGATACACTGCCGATTTTGCAGGTTTTCCTACTTACAAAGCATGTAGAGGTCTGTAATTTTCATCATAGGTACACTTCAACTGTGAAAATAATTTTTTAAATAAGTAAATAGAAAGTAAGTATTTGATCTACCAACCAGTAAGAATTCCAGCTCTCACAGACCTGTTAGTTTTTCTTTAAGAAGCTCTCCTGTTCTCCACTAATTACCTGTATTAACTGCACCTGTTTGAACTTGTTACATGTATAAAAGACACCTTTCCACACAGTCAATCAAACAGAATCCAACCTCTCCACAATGGTAAAGACCAGAGAGCTGTTTAAGAACATCAGGGATAAAATGGTAGACCTGCACAAGGCTGGGATGGGCTACAGGAAAATAGGCAGGCAGCTTGGTGAGAAGGCAACAACTGTTGGCGCAATTATTAGAAAATGGAAGAAGTTCAAGATGACGGTCAATCTCCCTTGGTCTGGGGCTCCATGCAAGATCTCCCCTCGTGGGGCATCAACGATCATGTGGAAGGCGAGGGATCAGCCCAGAACTACACGGCAGGACCTGGTCAATGACCTGAAGAGAGCTGGGACCACAGTCTCAATGAAAACCATTGGTAACACACTACGCGGTCATGGATTTAAATCCTGCAGCACACGCAGCTCAAGCCATCGCATGTCCAGGCCAGTCTGAAGTTTGCCAATGACCATCTGGATGATCCAGAGGAGGAATGGGAGAAGTTCATGTGGTCTGATTAGACAAAAGTAGAGCTTTATGGTCTAAACTCCACTCGCCGTGTTTGGAGAAGAAGGATGAGTACAACCCCAAGAACACATCCCAACCGTTAAGCATGAAGGTGGAAACATCATTCTTTGGGGATGCCTTTCTGAAAAGGGGACAGAATGACTGCACTGTATTGAGGGGAGGATGGATGGGGCCATGTATCGTGAGATCTTGGCCAACAACCTCCTTCCCTCAGTAAGAGCATTGACGGTGGGTCGTGGCTGGGTCTTCCAGCATGACAACGACCCGAAACACACAGCCAGGGCAACTAAGGAGTGGCTCTGTGAAGCATCTCAAGGTCCTGGAGTGGCCTAGCCAGTCTCCAGACCTGAACCCAATAGAAAATCTTTGGAGAGAGCTGAAAGTCTGTATTGCCCAGCGATAGTCCCAAAACGTTAAGGATCTGGAGAAGGTCTGTATGGAGGAGTGGGACAAAATCACAATAAAATCAACATCAAATATGGTTCACTGACCACAGAATCAAGGTTTTGCCATGGCCATCCCAGTCACCTGACCCAAACCCCATGAAAAACCTGTGGGATGAGCTGAAGAGGAGAGTACAAGAGCGTGAAAATTGAAGTCTGAAGGATCTGGAAAGATTCTGTATGGAGGAGAAGGTCTCAAATCCGTTCCCATCTATTCTCCTATGGCATTATGCAATAGGGCAGAGCTGTTTTGCAAAGGGAGGAACCTTTTTTCAGAAACAAAGTTATGATATTTTTCATTTTAATTACTTAATATTTTGAATAAAATATCAAGAGGATAATCAATAAAGACATATTTCCACAGCCCGTTTTGCTGATATTTACCAAGAGTGTCAATATTATTGGAGGGCACTCTAGGCACAGACTGCTTCCATTTTCTTTCTTTTTTAACTTTTATACATTTTTCTCCTGCCTTCTTGGCAGCTCCACAAATCCATGTAGATATACAGGATGGTCAAGGGTTCTCACATGGGTCCTCAAACCAACGGGCCGTCCAATTCATATCACACTTCTAGTCCAACAGTGAAGTCTTTAGTCAGGAGCAGTGCTATGACAATTTGTGTTGTCTTGTGATAGGGCTCTGGGCAAAGTTGGAACAGCTGTAGTCAGGATCAAACCGTGACCACTGTAATGTAGTTGTGCTGTAAAGCAGTGACTTCCTCACACTATGCTTCACAGAGCCTTAGTGCTTCCATGTTGGGGGGACGAACGAGATGGTGTCGTGGAAAGCAGCATATGTGTGCGCTCTGCAACTAATGTCATGTTTTACTCTTGAATGATTAGCAAATGTACCTTTACTAGGAAAGGAATGTAACATAGTTAGCTTTCAAACGTATAGAACAAGTCTCCGTTTGCTTATTAAGCTTTAAAAACATATTTTCTTTCCACATCTTCTTGGCTGCTAGCTGTTAGTTTTTTATCGACTAGCCTGGTATGCAGTTAAGTTAGCTATTTTGGTTCTCACTAATTTGGCTATAAAGCTGTCTCCTCTGCGCCTGGTGATGCCGAAGAGGGATTCTAAGAAAGAATTTAAAAGTGGACTTCTGATGAAGGTTGCACCAGAAACTTGTGGTGTTCTTTGCAATCCTTTACCTGAGACACCTATCAAGAGCCCTAATCCGAAAAAAGTGCGCTGTGTCAGGGAAGAAAGTGACGATGCCAAGGCAGTGGCTGTTTCCAACGCTGATATTTTAAATGCTATTACGGCACTTTCAAACCGTTTCACAGCTCTCGAACGGAAGATCTCCAAGAACACAGAAGACATCTGAATCATATCTGAGGAGTTAAAAGGTATGCATATTGAAGTCTATAATAACTCGGAAGTGGTTAAGAAAACTACACATGGTCTCGCTGAGGTACAGGAGAGAAGTGAAGAGGCTGAAAGGTACAGTAGGAGATGGAATCTACGCCTCTATAATCTTACCGAACAAAGTAATGAAGATGTCAGAAAAGAGGTTCTTGGAATTTGGGCCAAAATTACTACTGAAGATAAGGAGAAATTAGATTTTCTGGTGGACACAGTGCATCGGGTTGTGCTTCCCCGAGATGACAAGACAACGCGGCCTGTCATTGTGCAGTTCACCATGCGCACATACAGAAACAAGATTTGGAGAGCTTCCCGCGATGCATTCGTCTTGAAAGAGAGACAGCTTCGCATGAAAGAAGATCTGACGCATCAGGAGAGACACATTAGAGAGATTGTGGCCTCTGGTAAATAAAGCACGCAAGGAAGGGAAAAAAGCTGGTTACAGGGGATCAAATGCCTACATTGAAGGAAAGAAAATTACAATATAACTAACTAAGTAGAAACAAGCAAGCAAGACAATTACAATTGTTGACTGTTTTGCTGATTCTATTCAGGTTGCTCATTTGTGGTGCTTGACATTATTCAGTAATTTGGTTCATTATTCAGTAATAACCTTTATTCCAAGGTTCTTACTCAGGTAATTTCTTAGTTACTTATAATTCATATTTAATTTTGAATTAATATCAGACTTTAAGTTCAGTTCTTTAAAAGTAATTTCACTTACTGTTAGAGGAATACGTGACAGTACAAAAAGGAAAGCAATATTCATATATAGTAGACATAGCAAGGCAGATTTTTTTTCAGGAGACTCATTCAAGTGATGATGATGTTAATTTCTGGAAAGCACAATGGGGTGTTCAAGTTTTTTTTCTTCACATTTTTCACATCATTCTGCAGGTGTAGCTATATTGTTTAATAAATTTAAAGGTGATATTTTGGAAACAAAATCTTCAGAAGAGGGTAGTTGGATTATTGTTGTATTTAAGTTGGATAATTTCCATTTTATTGCATGTAATGTTTATGGGCCCAATGGTATTTCACAGGCCAGAAATATGTTTTCTCTACTGGTTTTCAAACTAAAGAGTTTCCAAAGTAAATATAAAGATGCACATTTAATTATTGGCGGGGACCTTAACGATGCACCAGATGACTTAACTGACCGCTTCCCACCAAGGTCATCAAAACAGCCTAATTTTAAGGCTTCCATTTTCATTTCTGAGCAGTTGTCGCTGTCTGATGCCTGGCGTTTTTTCAACCCAGCAGGTTTAGACTTCACTTGGAGCAATGGTTCTCAATCTATACAATCTAGGATTGATCTTTGGTTGATCTCACCTGTTCTTTTGCAATATGTGTCGGCGGTTTCACATCCTTATGGCCCTTTTACTGATCATAAGTTGATCACTCTTAGCTTGATTGGCTCTAAACAAAATAACAATTTTCGAGGTTACTGGAAGTTGAATGCTAGTTTGCTAAAAGATGAGACCTTCATCAGTCATGTCAGATTAAGAAATAGACACTTTTGGTAATGGGCAAATGAGTCATGTGCAAAAATGGGAATTTTTTAAATGTAAAGTTAGGGAATTAGCAATAAAACGTAGTAAAGAATTAAAAAAATATAATTCAGCAAAGGAACTTAATACTTTGAAAAGTCGAAATGATATTCTTAAAAAATATCAACTTTCTGTTGAAGAGGAGATTACACTTAAGAAACTTAAAGCTGAAAATTGTAACAAGTTTTTCCAACATGTAACGAACTATGCACCTACAATTGCAGATAACTTTAAATTAAATGTGAGGGGGGTATTTTGAGCTGTGAAGTCGCTGAAGCTATTCATTCAATGAAAAAAGTTAAATCTCCTGGTGCTGATGGTCTCTCAGTTGAATTTTATATTTGTTTTTGGGACATTATTAAAACTCCATTATTGGAAATGTTTAAAGAATGTATGAACAGACAAGAGATGTCTACGTCAATGAAACAAGGTTTAATAACATTAATTCCAAAACCAGATAAGAATTCTTTATTTGTTGAAAATTGGAGACCAATTACTTTTTTGAACGTGGACTACAAAATTATCTCTTAGGTCTTTGCCAAATGTTTAAAACTTGGTCTGAAGGAAAATATAAATGAAACTCAAACTGGTTTCATGGCAAATCGGCATATATGTGATAACATTAGGTTAATTTTAGATCTGATTGATTACTCTGACAATATAGGATCTGATGTTTTAATTGTATTTCTTGACTTTTATAAGGCATTTAATACAATTGAACATCAGTTTTTATTTCAGGCTCTCAAGACTTTTGGTTTTGGAACAAACTTCATTTCTTATGTAACAATGTTTTATAAAGATATTAATAGTTGTGTAGTTCTCTACCCCAATACCTCCAAAAGATTTTCAGTAACAAGGGGGGTGCGCCAAGGTTGTCCAATTGCGCCATTTTTATTTTTAATTGTTGTAGAATTGTTGTCACTGACTATACTTAACAACGCTGATATTCAGGGTATATCAATATTTGATAGAGAAATAAGTATTACTCAGTTAGCTGATGACACAGCTTTGTTTCTAAAAGATAAACTTTAAATCGAAAAAGCGGTGAAGGTAATTCATTAATTTTCAATTGTATCAGGTCTTAAACTTAATTTGTCAAAGTCAGAATTTTTTTGTTTATAAGACTCTGATGAAACATCTTTGTATGGTATTCCTGTTAAAAAAAGTGTTAAATATCTTGGTATCCATATTTGTATGGATTTTCTGCTTGGACAAAATTTGAATATTTCTTCTCAAATTAACAAAGCTAAAACAATTTTAAATATGTGGCTTCAAAGAGAAACTTCTATTATAGGAAGAGTTATTTTGTTAAAAGCTGAAGGGATCTCAAGGTTTGTTTATTTGGCTCTATCTCTTTATGTAAATGAATCCTCTTGTAAGACCATTAACAATGTATTTTATAATTTTGTGTGGAAAACCAAACACCACTACCTTAAAAAGGAAGTACTTGCAGCCAGCAAAGCTGATGGAGGTTTTGTTTTTGTTTGTATGCGATTACAATATTACTAAACTGCCACTTAAGTTATCTAAATTTTATCAACAAGCCCTAATGGCATGGAAATTATGTTTTAATCACAATTTTTCCCCCCATAAAGCTATCATATGGAATAACGACAAGATCACCATTAAAAACAAAAGTATCTTCATGAACCATTGGCTAGAAAAAGATCATTTTTATAAGTGATTTGTTTAACAATGTTAGCCAATTGTTAAGTTATGAGGAATTTTTAAAGGTCAAAGCCTTTCCTGTTGTATACAAAGAATATAGCTCTGTTGTCAACGCGATTCCCTCTGGTATGTCCCAGCTTATGAAATGCCACTTGTCTTTTCAAAATATTCCAAAAACAATCCCTAAGCTTACTATTAATGGTATTGATTTGAGTAACACTAAATGTACCAGTAAACACATTAGAGATTACCTCTATAGCAAAAGAAAGATAACACCAAGAGGGAAATCATTTTGGAACTCACAACTAGGGATTTACAATGGAGAAAGGCTTGGCTCTGTCCCCTTAGATTTTGCATCTCCAACAAAGTCAGAGAGATTCATCTGAAGATTTTACACAATTTCTACCCATGTAACTTAATGTTATCAAAATTCTCACAAGTGGATGTCAGATGCTCATTTTGTAATACTGAAGCTGAAAGTCTCTTGCATTTATTTTTTTCTTGTCCTTATACCAATAGATTCTGGAAAGAGATGGAAGGTTTCTTACTGAATCAGACTGGTCACTCCATTGATATTAAAGATAAAGATGTTGTTACATACTTTGATTGTACTCCAAAGTCCTTAAACTGGATTATTAACATTATGCTTCTGATAGGTAAATTTCATATTCATAAAGCCAAGTTCTCAAAATCTACTCTGTGCTTTAAAGTGTTTCTAATAGAGTTTAACCTCCTGATAGTTTCTCTTAATCTGCTAAGGAATAAGAAAGCTGTTACTACTAATCATTACTATACAGAACTATTCTCCAACATGCCTCTGCCTTAGTGTATTTGTTTTTCTTACTATTATTATCATTATTATATATATTTTTCCTTTATTTGTTTATTACTACTGCCTTTGATTGTCTTGATTATTATCCATTGTACCCAAAACTTATTGTTAATCACTTTTTGTTATGTTCGCAGTTTTTGTATGTCTAAATGGTATCTTTAAATGATTGTTTACTTGAGACCGATTGTTGATAAATAAAAAAACTTTTAAAAAACTTAGTGCTTTCATGTTTAACGAGCAGTGTGGTAAGAATAGAATGGCTTGGCGACAAGTGATACATTTTTGACCATCCCACACATGCTGAGGAATTGCTGATGAGATGAGGCTTAAAATGGCATTGGACCTGACAGTGGGAGGGCATAATGTGCACATATTTGAGGTAAGATTGGCAAGGGGAAATAATACCTGTCTGTCTGTCTGTCTGCAGGTATCAGTATATACAATGATAGCAGCCCTGGGAAAGGACCTGCCCCAGAGACAGTGGTAAGGATGGGGGAGAAGATGGAGAGAGAGACTGCATGCGGACGAGTTGAAGGGACACAATGTCAAATAGAAATGAGTTACTCCATGTGTGTTACAGCTTGGAGGTGATGTTGGAGAGGATGCTGAAGTCTGGCGCTCAAGTTACACACCACAGCCTTGGAGGCCAGAGGTACATGTGGTTTTCACTTCATAGCAACTCCACAGAACCTGCCTGGGCTTGTCAATCCTTTATTAGTATGATTATGTATAATCTAATGTATATATCTTTTTAAGATAATAATGTATATAACTGATGCGATTTTAAAGCTGCTTTCGACTATAATACTGTTTTTTTATTCTCATATACAGTATCTCACTAAAGTAAGTACACCCCTCACATTTTAGTAAATTTACAACTATAACTTTTCATGTGACAACACTGAAGAAATGACACTTTGCTACAGTGTAGTGAGTGTACAGCTTGTATAAGTGTAAATTTGCTGTCCCCTCAAAAAAACTTACAACACAGCCATTAAGGTCTAAACTGCTGGCAACAATAGTGAGTACATCCAATGCTGGTAAAAGCTGTCATGAAAAGCTGGCTTGATTTAACCTTAATTGAAATTGAGTATTATGCATAAGGTTAACTGATCTTAAAACAGTGGTAATACTCTGAGGGTATCACTACGCACTACCATCTGCCTACACAATCACATCACAATGCTTAGGGAAATCGTTTTCACTCACTGAATTTAAAACTGGAGGCGGCATAGAAGTCAAATAAAAATATGGACAGGAAAAGACAAGCGAGTTTGATGACGTTTTCCAAGACATATAATAAAGAGATATATGGTGACTCAAAATGCACCAGAGATCTGTCAATGTCGGAGGAGAGGATGGCATTTCAAACTGTTGCTGACAGCGCTGGATGGCAATACATTGGCTAACAGCACTGCTAATGCTGCACGTTCACCATCATCATCACCACCACCAGCTGGTAGGTGTTTGATGATGTGATGATGGTGATTGAATCTCTTTGGAGGATGTCAGAATAGCCTCCCAGAGCTGCTGTTTTGATGTAAACTGCCTCCCACCCTCATAGATCTTTTGCTTGAGGATGCTCCAAAGGTTCTAAATAGGGTTGAGGTCAGGGGAGGATGGGGACCACACCATGAGTTTCTTTCCTTTTATGCCCATTGCAGCCAATGACACAGAGGTATTCTTTGCAGCATGAGATGGTGCATTGTTATGCATGAAGAATATTTTCCTACGGTAGGCACGGTTCTTCTTATTGTACCATGGAAGAAAGTGGTCAGTGAGAAACTCTATATACTTTGCCTAGGTCACTTTCACAGCCTCAGGGACCCTAAAGGGGCCTATTAGTTCTCTCCCCACGATTCCGGCCCAAAACATGACTTCGCCACCTCCTTGCTGATGTCACAGCCTTATTGGGACATGGTGGCCATCCACCAACCATCCACTACTCCATCCATATGGACCATCCAGTGTTACACGGCACTCATCAGTAAACAAGACTGTTGAAAATTAGTCTTCATGTATTTCTGGGCCCACTGCAACACTGCAAAAGCCTCTAGAGGATCCTACACCTTGAGGTTCGCCAGACACCAGAGGCACCAGCAGCTTCAAATACCTGTTTGCTGTTTTGTAATGGCATTTTAGCAGCTGCTCTCCTAATCCGATGAATTTGTCTGGCATTAACCTTCCTCATTATGCCTTTATCTCCATGAACCAGTCTGTGCTCTGAATCAGCCACACATCTCTTCAAGGAACGATGATCACGCTTAAGTTTTCATGAAATGTGTAATGTTTTCATACCTTGTCCACGGCATTGCACTTGATGAACTTCTGCAGCAGAGAGATTCTTTTTCATTCCCATATTGCTTGAAACCTGTGGCCTGCTTAAAAATGTGGAACATCCAAAGAGCCCGGAGACACAATACCATCCATGAGTTTGATTGAAAAACAAAATATTTCATGTTTATGACACTTAATTCCAAGTTGCATAATAACTTGAAACGCGGTATAGTCAGCTTGTCTTTCTTGTGCATCATCTTTGAAGAGGCTTCCTTTTGGGATGACACCCATGCAGACCAATTTGATGCAGTGTGCAGTGTATGGTCTGAGCACTAACAGGCTGACCCTCCACCCCTTCAAACTCTACAGCAATGCTGGAAGCACTCATTTGTCTATTTCCCCAAGACAACCTCTGGATATGATGCTGAGCATGTGCACTCAACTTCTTTCGTCAACCATGGCAAGGCCTGTTCTCTTAAACCACTGCATGGTCTTGGCCACTGTACCGCAGCTCAGTTTCAGTGTCTTGGCAATCTTCTTTTAGCCTAGGCCATCTTCATGTAAAGCAACAACTCTTTTTTTCAGATCCTCAGAGTTCTTTGCCATGAGGTGCCATGTTGAACTTTTAGTGACCAGTATGAGGCAGTGTGAGAGCGATAACACTAAATTTAACACACCTGCTCACCATTCACACCTGAGAACTTGTAACACTAACGTGACACAGGTGAGGGAAAACAGCTAATTGGGCCCAATATGGACATTTTCACATAGGGGTGTACTCAATTTTGTTGCCAGCGGTTTAGACCTTACTGGCTTTGTGTTGAGTTATTTTGACGGGAAAGCAAATTTACACTGTTATACAAGCTGTACACTCACTACTTTACATTGTAGCAAAGTGTCATTTCATCAGTGTTGTCACATGAAAAGTTATAATCATTAATTTACAAAAATGTGAAGGATGTACTCACTTTTGTGAGATACTGTATATATATATACCATTCTCAGCAAAGAGGGCTGATAAACTCAACATTCATGGTACAATATGCAAGCCGATTAGTCAGGAGTGTTTCATTAAAACAATATACACCAATCAGACATAACATTATGACCACCTGCCTGCTATTGTGTAGGTCCCTCTTTTGCCGCCAAAACAGCCCTAAACCATTCCTGAAACATTTTTGCTTTGTGGCAGGGCAGAGGCCAATGGCATCAAGGACTACCGTTTCAATGTAAGGGTGTAGTCATGGTGAAACATTTTTGAGAACACCACAAGTATTGGTCTCCATAAAGTTAGCTGTTTCAGTGTTGATGAACTTAATCCCAAAAAAAACATTTCTACTACAATTCAGCCCTGCTAAAAAAAGAACCAGCTGCCATCAGGTCAGTGATTGTCTCATTAACTCAGGTGAGAGTGTTGATGAGGACAAGGCTGGAGATCACTCTGTCATGCTGATTGAGTTAGAATAACAGACTGGAAGCTTTAAAATGAGGGTGGTGCCTGAAATCATTGTTCTTCCTCTATCAACCATGGTTGCCTGCAAGGAAACATGTGCCATCATCATTGCTTTGCACAGAAAGGGATTCACAGGCAAGGAAAATGCTGCTGGTAAGATTGTAAATAAATCAACCATTTATGAGATCATCAAGAACTTCAAGGATAGTTTCAATTGTTGTGAAGACGGCATCAGGGCACCCAAGAAAGTCCTGCAAGCACCAGGACCATCTCCTAAAGTTGATACAGCTGCGGGATCGAGGCACCACCAGTGCAGAACTTGCTCAGTAATGGCAGTGGGCAGGTGTGAGTGCATCTGCAAACATAGTGAGGTGAAGACTTTTGGAGGAAAGCCTGGTGTCAAGAAGGGCAGCAAACATCTCTCCAGGAAAAACATTAGGGACATTGATATTCTGAAATTCCTCTGATGAATCACATTTCCGATTGTTTGAGCCATTTGGAGAAGGCAAGATGAGCAATACCATCAGTCCTCTGTAATGCCAGCAATAAAGCATCCTGAGACCATTCATGTGTGGAGTTGCGTCTCAGCCAAAGAAGTGGGACTCTTACAATTTTGCCTAAGAACACAGCCATGAATAAAGAATGGTACCAACACGTCCTCCGAGAGCAACTTCTCTCAACCATCCAAAAACAGTTTGGTGATGACCATTGTCATTTTTTCAACATGATGGAGCAGCTTGCCATAAGGCATATGTGATAATGAATTGGCTCGGGGAAGAAAATATCAACATTTTGGGTCCAAGGACAGGAAATTCCCCAGACCTTAATCCCAATAAGAACTTGTGGTCCATCCTCAAGAGGCAGGTGGATAAAAAGAAAAAAGGTTTCCCAGCAAAACATTGCTCAAACGTCACACTGCATCTGCCGGCTTGCCTTCTTTCCATAGTGCATCCTGATACCATGTATTCCCCAGGTAAGTGATGCACATGCACCAAGCCATCCACGGGCTGTAAACAAAAGATTCATCAGACTGAGCCATCTTCTTCCATTGCTTCATGGTCCAGTTCTGATGCTCACGTGTTTATTCTGCGACTACGCAGCTTCATACGCAACAAACTGTGATGCACTGTGTGTACTTGCACCTTTCTATCAGAACCAGCATTGACTTCAGCAATTTGAGCTACAGTAGCTCGTCTGTTGGATCGGACCACACGAGCCAGCCCTCACGTGCATCAATGAGCCTTGGCTGCCCATGACCCTGTCGCTGGTTCAGCGCTTTTCTTTCCTTAGACCACTTTTGATACAGTAGGTACTGACCACTGCAGACCGGGAACACCCCACTAGAGCTGCAGTTTTGGAGGTGACCAATTTGGATAGCCATTATAATTTTTCCCTTATTAAAGTTGCTCAAATCCTTATGCTTGCCCATTTTTCCTGCTTCTAAACATATCAACTTTGAGGACAAAATGTTAACTTGCTGACTAATATATCCCACCCATTGTCATGTGCCATGATAACGAGATTATCAGTGTTATACACTAAGCCTGTCATCATGTGAACATGACCGGTATACTATATATATATATATATATATATATATATATATATATATATATACAGCCTTAAAAAGTGAGTATATGTAAAGTCTAGGTACTTTTTTTGGTAAATGCAATGTCATTATTTTGCTCACAAAAGACAATTGTGTGTTTCAATGTCTGTTCTGCATTGTGTAATTTTCAGGCCAAATGTCACAACCGTCCTTACGCCCCTCCCGGTACAGCATTCCAGCTCTCCAGCTTATTAGTCACCTCTCCATATCACACCCATCTCCTGGGCACTATCATTACACACACACCTTTCCTTCATTCCTCATCATTGACTGCCAGGCAGCCTTTGTCGGTTTTTGCTCATCTCTGTGTTTCCAATTGATACACAGAGTTAGTACCAATACTCTTGCTATTTGCTGAACTAAGTAGATTTCTAATGTGTTAACGTTCAGGTGCGCACTGTTGTGCATTTTTTCTTTTGTACATGTATTCTCGCCCCTGTTTAGGGTGGTTTGTTTTTCTACTATTATTCACCTGCTTCCTCCTGCAATGACCTTATTGTCTGCATTTACTAATGTTGCACTTCCTGTTGGTTACTCTCTTATCCAGCATTATGCTTGTGACATTTTCATGTATACATCTCAAACATCTGGCCCCTCATTGAACACTGAACTTAGTGTTTTGGTTAGTAGTGGGCACAGTTAGCCATTGACGCCAATCATAGACTTAGAGGGAGTTTTTTATTATTATTATTATTATTGGTGCTGATTTTTTTTACACTGCTCACCAAAAACAAAAACCTTTAGTCAGCTCATGCATGGGATGATTACATTCACCTACTATATTTCCACAATTAAATTTACAGGCGCCTGATCTGAACACAAGGAGTCACTGGAGAGCGATGTGGCGTGATAGATAATCAGATTTATCTAACCCAAATTCCAGGCAGAGCTATGCCAATTTACGCCTCGCCTCCTCTTGCTGGAGGTCCGGGGGAAGTCAAAGAACCCACTCATTATGTAGACTGTCATGGAATGCAGCAACCTGGTTTACTTTGTTGTTTTTTCACTGTCATGTTTCTGTCTCCAGTACAAAGGAAGGGCTAACCTGCATATCTTTGAGGACTGGTGTGGTAGCTCAACCGCTCAGCTCCGCCAGAACCACCATTACCCACTTTACCCACATGTGAGTCACACACTTCCAAACAGGCATATATACTACATTATTTAACAATTGTCAAATCATCATTAATGTTGACAAGAAAATAAGATATTTTGTGTTTGATTTTGAATTGCACCATCATGGTGCAATGTTTTTGCCACTGACCACATGAGAGAGACACATATAAACTCACCGGCCACTTCCTAAGGTACACATGTTGAACTGCTTATTAATGCAAAAATCTAATCAGTGAATCAGGTGGCAGCAAGTCAACACATTTAGGCATGTAGACATGGTCAAGACAATCTGCTGAAGTTCTAATCAAGCATCAGAATGGAGAAGAAATATTATTTCAAGATCCAGTCTGCGGTTTTTGTAATTGCTAAACTATTTTGAACCCCCCCACCATTTTCGTCTGGATGTTTAGTATATTGTTTGTATTATATGCACATTCTAAGTAGAATCATCGTCTTACTATAGTTAGCTTAAAACCTGATGGTGTTTCTTGGCTACTGCAGGCATTCCCTTACCAAGCATCAGGCAGGGAATTCCTAACAAATGTGTGACGAATGGTTTGCTAATGTAGGGAAAGTCCGGTTAAAAGAGCTGTCAATTAAACCAAGCTATACGTTGATGTTAATGAGGTTGCAGGGCGAGCACAACTTCTAAACACAGGAGAACAAGAGAGAAAATACGAACCTACTGTAGACACTTAAGAGAAATAAACTAAGTCCCGAGCGGGGACCCGTTTTAGCTATGGGGTGCCTAAATTCACATTCTTTACAATCTAGAGGCCTAAATAGTTCTATAGCCTAAAATCACAAAATACATTTTTAAGTGAATTTGAAAGTGGCATGGTTGTTGGTGCACGACGGCCGGTTTGAATATTTCAAAAAGTGCTGATTTACTGGGATTTTCCCTCACAACCATATTTAGGGTTTAGAGAGAATGATCATAAATAGAGAAAATATCCAGTGAGCAAAAATACCTTGTTGATGGCAGAGGTCAGAGGAGAATGGCCAGACTGGTTTAAGCTGATGGAAAGGCAAAAAAAAAAACTCAAATAACCACTTGTTACAACCAAGGTATGCAGAAGCGCATCTCTGAACACACAACACATTGAACAAGGAAACAGATGGGCTACAGCAGCAGAAGACCACACTGGGTGCCACTCCTGTCAGCTAAGAGAAGGACACTGAGGCGAAAATTTGCACGGTCCAACCAAAGTTGCATAGAAGATTGGAAAAACGCTGCCTGGTCTGATGAGTCTTGATTTCTGCTTTGACATTCAGATGGTAGGTCGATAGGGGCGCAGATGGCTCAGTGGGTAGGGAGTCGGACTTGTAGTCAGAAGGTTGCCAGTTCGATTCCCGACTGAGCCAAATGTTGTGTGTCCTTGGGCAAGACACTTTACCCTAATTGCTCCCAGGTTGTTGCTGTAAATAAGAAATTGTTCTTAGTCAACTTACCTGGTTAAATAAAGGTTAAATAAAAAATAAAAACAAACTACATGAAAGCATGGATCCATCCTGTATCATTGGTTTAGGTTGGTTGGTGGTGCTATGTGGAACATATTCTTGGCAAAGTTTGGGTGTCTTAGTACAAATTGAGAATTGTTTAAAAGCAAAAGCATACCTGAGTCTTGTTGCTGACCATGTCCATCCCTTTATGACCATAGTGTACCCCAATTCTAATGGCTACTTACAGCAAGATAACGCACCATGTCACAAAGCTCACATTATTTCAAGCTGGTTTCCTGAACATGAGTTCACTGTACTCAAATGGCCTCCACAGTCACCAGATCTCAATTCAATCAAGCACCTCAACTCAATCAACCGACAAATCTGCAGCAACAAATATGGACCAAAATCTCGGAGGAATGTTTCCAGCACCTTGTTGAATGTATGGCACAAAGTATTAAGGCAGTTCTAAAGGCAAACGTGGGTCCAATACGGTACTAGCAAGGTGTACTTAACGAAGTAGCTGGTGAGTGTACACTTTCTCTCTTTTTCTCTTCTTACATTTCATGTCATTTTTCTCTCCTCTTTAGACGAGAACCACAATAAAAAAGCTGGCTGTTTCTCCCAGATGGACAAACTACGGTCTTAGGATCTTTGGATACCTTCATCCGTATACCGACGGTACCGTCCTACCTTTCTGGAGTTTATACAGATGTCACATTGTGTGTAGGTGGATAGATGGAGACCAGCGCAGGGAGTTGGATTAGCTTGTTTTAGTAACACAAAAAATATCATATTCACTACATAAACTGTTTGGATCAAAACAACAAACACTGAGATAAATAAGGTACATACCCTACAGAATGACACCAGCGTCTACTAGAGATTTGAAAACGTTAACCATAATCGAACAGATAGATGGACGTAACTCACAGAGGCATTGTTATATCACAACTGACGTGGTTCACATAGACACACGGTACGTACTTTTGACAATAGACACACACAATAGAACTGGGGAAGCAACCCAAAATGCCAAGCAATAATCACCCTCTGGAGAACCTGGACTAATATACTGTAGCTGCCATAATTGCAAAGCAACGACAGGTGTGAGATAAATCACTCTAGTATCCTAACTCATGAGACACGGACATACTCTTAAAGGGATAACAACATATAGGTCTCCAGATGGTGGTTGCTTGGCTAGAACCCTCAACTTGACACAGACTAAACAAGAAACAGGACACAACACAGGGATATCGTTACAACAAAAATTGATACTTTAAACAGTAATCAAAGTGTTTCCGGCCTTACTCAATAGTTAGCCTGTGGGGAGAAAAAAGCAATTATTTTGGAATTATTAAGTATCCATCCCAAATCTTGAAGGAACACTCCAGACCCCTTAACAGCTCAAAATTGTTGTGCCAGTCAAGTTTCCAACACGACAGTCACAAAACAAACCTCAGCGGTAATTACCAACTCAGCCATAGTAAGTTGCCCAAAAACCTTTGGTTACATCACTGCAACATTTTTGAAAATACAAAATGTTATTTTTTAAAGTGTTGATTTTTGAATCAAATTGATAGAAAAATAAAATGGGACACTTAAATATGAGGAAGTCAAACGAAAACATTTCTAGATGAGTTCGCTATATATGCAGTGAACACAGATAATTAGAATGGCCATATTATCTATAAGCGATGCATGAATATATCTAAGCATCCTTTGATCAACCAATACATAAGCCTACTCTATTTCATCTGTTGTTTGTGAGATAAGTTCAGTTTCAATGCAGTTATGTCAGATGTGTAGTCGATTTTTTTTATGAAAGGCTAGTGAAAGAGTTGGCAACATTCCTTGCCTTTTAACAATTATGAAATAAATAGTATTTAATCATTTATGTAGCAATGTATATTATTTAACAATTTACATTATGTAATATTGGTGTCACCTTTTTATAACTATTGTTGCATGCAGGGTAGATCTGAGTCCCTTTCTATTTATTAATACCTATATTAATCGAAAAGTCCTTGATCGCGCAGCTGCCAGGAAAAAATCTGGCTTAATCTAACCCACGGCCTCTCGCCCAGGGAACGGTCAAGTGAGTTAGACACCTGCCCTCAAAGATAAGATAACAAACACACACACACACACACACTCCCTCTACTAGGGCCCATTGTCCTTAGCTAGAAAAAGAGAGAGTTTTGTTTAAGCTTATTATCCTATAGCCCCCACTAGCTTGCTCAGATGTAGTTGTAGTACAGTTTTTCCAATATTGATTAATGCAAAACATAAATAAGATTTATCGATCCGTGATTTGTACACTTTTGTAGGTCACGGTACTTCGATGACCATAATTACTGCCCGTCATTCAGACAATTAAAATTTATCCCGAAATCAATTATATGTAGACGTTATATTTGACCGGAATCCAATTCTATACTGATAGGAACAAATAAATCCCTGCTCCCTTACCCGACCACTAAAGAATGCAATACTCTTGCAACCTTTAATAGGAAATGAACATCAAATGAAAACAGTGTTTCACAAGGCATTAGATTTATTAACAATTCAAAATGTACAATCATCACCACTCCTTTATCAAAATTAATAACAACCTATTTGTTAAATAGAATAATACCTGAATTGAGAGCTTCTACTCTCGCTGTATAGACTGTTAAAACTTACTATGAGAGCTTCCTTACTTTCTGTTTTAAAACAGACAAAACCTGCGAGCTTCTGATAAGTCAACAGTCCCTCAGAGTATACCAGAAAAATTCCTGAAAACTGGAGAGGTAAATTCAACACATTTAAACCTTCAACTATTTATAATGTTTACACACACATAATGTTCTAGCTATTATTTAAGTTATGCAAAGAATTGTTCAATAATTTCCAATCCTATAATTAGGTGTGAATAATGCATGGATCAATAGTGTTAGGGATGGGCCCCTTTACCCAGATCAACAACGTGCTCAATGGCGCCTTTTGCTGTGACCAGGGGCGTCAGACTGGGGGTAAAACCAATACTGATTACCAGGGCCCAAAGGGGAGAGAGGGCCCTTAAAGTCTGGAATATATTGGGGTTGAGGAACATGGGGGACCATCAGGACTGCCTGTGCATAGGGCCCAGGATCTTGTGCTACACCGCTGGCTGTGACAGGGACAAACTACACCCATGAACAGAATTTATGGAATAGTAGCGGAACCCCATCCGAAGTCGGATCGTCTGCTTGGTTTTAAGCCAGACAGGTTGGAATACAGAAACTCAAGGACGTGGTTCCGGTACCAAATTAAATAATTCTGTAATACTGAGTAATTTCAAAATCCCCGATCTGGTGATTCCGAATTGAATATGTTCAATTAAGAATACATCAGAATATTGCACACCACTATGATATAATATTATTTAAGTGTTGAATGCGTTATAACTTACCAATTAGTTCAGAGATGGGAAAACTAAAGTATTACGTCTTGAAGTTCCTGTCCCATTGCATTCATTATGCACATTGTAAAGCACTTTGTGACCCTGTCTGTGAAAAGCGCTGTATAAATACATTTTACTTACTTACTTACTTACATTCAAAGTCCTGTGCCAATTTCCTGATGATTCAAATAGAGGTTCTCCACTGGCAAAAATGACTTAATAACTCATTTGGAGGCCCTTTTTATATTCTTTCCTGAACCCAAAAGCCCCTGCTTACTTAACTTAATCATAAACCTTCCTAGTTTGGGATTCGGCCAAAGGAAGCTAAGGACCACCCTCTGTAGATCCCAGACCAGAATTCCTTGCTAGTCTAGAGAAACCTAGAGAGAGAGGAGGGTCTCAGCTGTCCCATCCCTCTCCCAGACAGTGTTCACATAATTTACCCTAATTTGTATTAATCAATCATTATTTTAGAATCGCAAATACCTTGGGCATAATCTTTAACAACTAATTGTCACACATCATCTTATACTTCTATAACATATAGATAAAATATGGCATTGAATATCTTTATCAAATGCTCCAATGACCTTTCTAGTTTATACTAAATTGTAAATGACCCAAAGCAGGATACCTTAGTCTAAACCATATAAAAATAAATTTCAATGTTCTACACATAATTAGTCAAATAAAAATAAATAAATTCAAACATGGGTTACACTTTATTTGGAGAGTCTGACATTCCATCTGTATGTGCTCTACAGATAGTTTGTTGATGATATGACTATCAACAAACTATCAACAAACCATCTGTTGATAAGCAACTAATTGTGTATTTTAAGGGTAGGGGTAAGTTTAGAATATGTTTTAGGGTAATGGTTAAGGTTAGGTTTAACATAAGGGGAATGG